>PYAF01002236.1:1741913-1766272 GCA_007407185.1 Glycine tomentella
TTTTGTCTTCTATTTTTTTTTATATATTTTGATACAAATTATTATCGGATTAATCTTGGTTTAAAAAATTGAGGGACTATCTTTATTAAATTTTTTATTTTAATTACTTAACTTTTTTTTGTAATCTCTGATGCTCAAACAAAAGATCTTATTTAATAAGATAGAGTTTACTTCTATTAGAACCAATGAGTTTTTAGTATTTTAATTTTAAAACTCAATTAAAATGTATCAATGCTATTAAAAAAACTACACTATAATTTAACCATAACATAACTAGATTATTATTTTTAAAATAGTTACTTTAGCAATTAAATATAAAACATTTCTTAACTAATATGTAAGAATTAAAGTCGTGTTTCATTGTCTTTGACTAATATATAATTTGGTCAAATTCTATCAAATACTATCAATGAGCTGTAGTACTGTACAGCCAAAAATGAGCTGTACTGTTCTGTAATTTAATAAATGGAATATATATAATATCAAGTAAAACAAAATAAATGATTACACATATGACCAAACTAAATGTTTATATACATAAACATAATCATTGTTTTCAATTCAGTCAATAGCTAAATTTTGACTAATGATGACCGTTGCCTTTCTAAAGATTTTTTTATTTTTTTTGTTGAATATTGCCTTCCTAAAGATAAGGCTAACTATTAAATTATTGAGCAAATAATTTATTTTAATTTAATTTTATGATCATTAAATGTAATTTTCAGTACAACTGTGGACAGGGGGAAAACAGTTAATTTAGGGTCTGTTTGGGATGATTTTAAATTTTGAGTTTCAAAATTTTTAGAAATAATAATCAGTTTTTTATTTTTGTTTAAAAAAAATTAAACCAATTTTAAAAATATGATTAACTTCAAATAAACTTATTTTAGAAGTTTCATAATTAGTTTATGAATATTTTTGTGTGGTGGTGACAATAATGATAATGATAGTAATATTAGCAGTGACGATGACAAAAATATTTGTGATGTTTACTGTGACAGTGGTGGCTGGAGTGGTGGTGGTGAGGACATTGGTGATGGTGGCAAGGCAAATGGTGATAACAGTGACGATGTGGTGGTGATAGAGGTGTTGGTGGTGGCAGACTGGCAGTTAATGGTGGCGACATTGTTGGTGGTGGTGGTGGCGGCAGTGGTAACAAATGTGGTATTAGTAATAATGACAATAATGTTGGTGGTGACAGTGACAAAAGTGATATTAGTAGTGATAGTGGCAACGACAGTAGTGACAATGACGAAGATGATATTGTTGTTGGTGGTGGTAGTGGTAACAATGGTGATGATAGTAACATTAATGGTGGTGGTGGTATAAGTAATGTTGATGGTGACAATGGTGCACGTGATGGTGGTGGCACCAAGTTGTGGTGGTGTGGTGGTTACGACAACATTGATAATAGTTGTGGTGGCTTTGTGGTGATGATGATAAAGACGGTGATAGCGACACTAATGTTGATGGTGGTAGCGGTGCGGTGGTGGTGGTGACAACCAATTATAACGGTGACAACGATGATGATGATAATGACGATAGCAATAATAGCAGTGATGATGATTGTGGTGGTGACGATGGTGGTAGTGATAGTGATAGTAATGATGATGACAAAAAAGTATCATTGTTAAATGTGAGAAGTATGTATTTTTTTAAAACTAAAACCAAATTAACAAAACTTTTTTTTTTGTTTCAAAAATGATTTAAAATTATTTCAGTTTCATTTTTGTCAAACTCATTTTGTTTTAAAAATTAAATTAAAAATCCAAAAAACAAAAACTAACAATGTACAACAGTGGCATGTTAGGCACAAAGCTAGCTTTAGTTATTTTGATGGTTTGATTCAAGATTGTCTTTTGTTATCTAGTCCTGCTTTTGCGAATAGCCTTACTTACTCTCACAGATCCACAAATAGAGCAGCTCATGAGCTTGCTATATTAGCTTTTGTTGTTAAGAAATTGTATTGGATAGAGGATGTCCCTCCACAAATCCTCCAGCATCTGGTTCTAGATGATGTAAGGGCCCTGCCCAGTTTGCCTTAAAATACAAAATTTTATCTTAAAACAACATTAGATGTTATAATTTAACATTACTATAACAATGGTTAACAAAAATATTTTTGCAAATACTTTTATTTTCATGTTTCTTATTTTTAATATGTATTTTGAACTTATGTATTAAAATATAGAGAAAAATGATTGTATAATGACAGTAAAAAAATTTAGATCGTCATCTAATTATAATTTATTATGCATAATAAGCTTGTTAACTTTTATAATAATTATTTTATAATTCATATTAATGACAAATTGAACAATTTTCAACTTACCATCCCAAAATTTAGTTTTTGGTTGAAGTTCCTATATCCCCCTTCCCTTTTAACCCTTCTCAACCCTTCTCTTCCTCACTAGACATCCTTCTGCCTCCTCTCTTGTCATTTTCTTCAACTTGTTCTCATGACCTCATTATGCCTCTTTATAGTCTTATTCTTTCCACCCTCATTGTGCTCTCTTCTCTCCACCCCACTCAGACTCTAGTGACGAGAATTCTTTGCTCTTTCGTTGTTTTATTTTTTCCTCTCACCAATTAGACAGAAACTAGTTTTCATTTTTTAATACAAAACAAAAACTAGTTTTCGTTGTGTAAAAAAAAAAACCAACAACATGAAACATTGTGTAAAAAAATAAGAAAACACGAACATGTTTCAGTTGTATACTAGGTCGACATACACAATAAAAACTAGTTTATATTGTATTGTTATTGTTATTATACATAATAAAAAACTAGTTTCCATCAAGATATTTTTATAAGGAAAAAAAAAAAAAAAAGACAAGGCGTGTAAAAATAAATCACGAGGATGTCAATAGAGGGGTCACGATTAGTTAGGTCCTATAGCTATAGCTGAAATTTCGGCTTTCTAACTTCGCTGACCTTTTCTGTAAAAAAAAAAAAAACTTGGCTGTCCTGAGCCCGAGGCTGAGCCATTATGCGAAGACCAACAAAAGAGAAGCAAAGATCATTGCTTTACTATCATGTGGTCAAATTTGTTAAATAGTGATGCCATTCAGTAGGCTAGGTAGACTGCAACCAAACTTGCAAGCCCTTATTTCATGTGATTTCTATGGCAGATGCAAATAGATCCGTGTGATTAGCGAACCAACGGCATGTTAAACATGTCATATCATATGCAATAATGCCAGAATCCATTGATTTAGAAAGAAACAATGTAAACAATTATAATTAACATAATATTTTGATGCGATAAAGGATTGTTGATGCTACGAATTTAATCTATACCCATCAACAGCTTTTTTACAGATATAAATAAAGGTTGTAAAACACGAAGAAATGGGCAATTGATCATATTTTCAAAATGCTTAAAATGTGACAAATCTACCATAAAAGCAATCAGATAATGTGAAGATAACTGTACATGACAATTAGAAACAAATGGGAAATGGCCCCTGTGTTGTGATTGATCCTACCTATGACCATGTTACGGAAATCATCAATTCAAAGAAACCTTTAGTGATGTCCTCGTCTGAGGACAGACAGAAGTCCTCCAGATTTATCCTTGTGCCGATCCTCTCCATCTCCAACCTGTTCCATATACAAAGTGTTATCCATGTCATGATCAAAATAATATGCTCTCTTGTATCTAGCACATAACAAACTCGGGGTTTTAACCACCAACACTACTGATCAAATTCAATATGCATTCTTCTATGATAATGACCCTAGCAAAAAATAAAGTGAGACATTAATTTTTAGTATTTTATATTCTATTTTAAGCTGACTTTTCTAAAAATTTAAAATATTTTTTGGGATAATATTTATTACGTGTCTATCTATATGGAAGCATCAGCTTAAGTGTCCAAACCAAATAATAACAAAGCCTTGTCTGATTGTTCCGTTAAGTGAAGTCAGCTACATGGATCACACAACCCCATTCAGCTAAATTAAAGACCAAATTTCCAGGGATATTATTTATCATAAAATCTCTTTTAACAACTTCCTTCAATATCCTTCCTAGTTTCTTTCTCCTCCGTTTCACACAACTTAAAAACATGCTATCTGCTCTCTTCACTCTAATGCTTTGGGTAACTTTTGTAGTGTCCAAACTCCAAACAAACAAAAAAAATAATTAATTAGACAATTGATAGATTGTACGACATGTGTCGAACCGGTGTTAGAGTGGTGCCGAGGTCAGATACTGTGACACTGCAACAGTTAAAACACAAGAAGTGTTTGTGCTTTATAAGCAACATTCCCGTCTGTATGCTAGCACAATTTCCAGCTGCCAACAAGGATCTTTCATTTTACTCTTCTTGAGAAGCACCCCACAACTTTTCCCTTCCACCACACCTTTGCCTCCACCTTTGGCACTTGCACAAATCCAGTGTTTCTAGAATATCCAAGAGAAGAAAAAGAATCAACCCACTCTCTCTTGGGTGTTTCCTTCGTCTCACTCCTGACCCAATCCGATACATAGTCCTTTGTTCTCCTCCACTCCTGTCCGTTTCCACCACCATACCACCCTTCTTCTGGTAATTATTCCCATTATCAATGTGAACTTATCAAAACACCAATCAGACAGTGAAGAGGGAAACAATTTTGACCTAAAACATGGAGCAACGTTGTTTCCATGTCTCATGCATTTCTGTTAGTTTAATTGTACTTAACATAGGAACCAAAATGACTACTGGGTTTAAGACTGAGGGTCAACCTCAGGACCAATTTCTATCTATTAGGGGCCAAAATCAAAATGATTGAACCCCAACCTTCCACTGATTCAAAATGACCATGTTCCCTATCATCTGAAATACAACAACGCCTTAGTACTCACAGGAAATAAAATGACACACATACATTAACATCAAAGTAATCTTATGTACCCAAAAAAACATAAAAGTAACCTTGTTATACCTCCTTTGCTAACTGCTGCAGGATCTCGATAATTTCGGAGAAATCGGGTCTCAATATTGGATCTTGCTGCCAAGACCTCTCAAGAAGCTCCACAAACTTTGGATGAGTGTTCTTCGGGATGGTGGGTCGCAAACCCTGAAATCCATTTAAAGTTATGGCAAGCAAAATTACTATCTGTACGATACACATATTTCCATTTAATCATATAAACCGCATTCCACAAAATTTGAGCTTATTCTACCACTGATGTTTAAGGAAAAAAAATACCTTTTGAACCACTCCTATAGCTGCCTGTAGGGGGGTTAAAAATTCGTATGGAAGCTGGCAAGAAAAAAATAATTTACATGAGAGGAAAACTAATACTGTAATAAGAGTCATAAGGTGTTACAAATAAGAAATACCTTTCCGGTGAGCAACTCCCATAAAACAATTCCAAAACTAAATACATCAGCCTTGTGATCATACGGCTTGTGTTCTATAACCTTCAATACAAAGGAATCATGGTAAGAAAGATGACAATATGAGCTATATCTCTCATCTATCTTAGCCACCAGAAAATATTTAAACAAGAAAACGAAAACTATAAAACAGCATATTTTAGTGGGCTAATACTAAAATTCAGGGCTTGAGATTTTTATCAAACCTTCAAATCTCCCAGCAAGAAAAACAGCAATGAACAATTGATTTACCACACTACATTTCCCCAGATATTAAAAAAGTTAATACTATCATTTTGCCCCATGTTTAAACTGAACATTTTCTACCGATAACTCAACCTTAATTGTTACTCTGAAATATAATGCAGCAGTAAGTCTTTTTCTCAAACTAAATCCATCGTACAATCTAATCTCATAAAATTTGGTGAATAAAGTGATGGGGGAAAGACAATATAGAAGAGAGAAGGAAAGGTCGTGGGTTTGATCCCCCCTACTAGCAATTAACAACTAATAATATATATATATATATATATATAACTAAGTAAATATGACCACATGACTAGACACTTAGCTACAGTGATGTCATCAATTTCATTTATTATAAATTTCCAGAACGACAGGTTCACAAAATTGATCAAACATCAAAATAAGATTAAACACTAGACATCTATTTAGGTGAAAAAACCAATAAAAAAAACTCCTATGGTAATATAACAAGAAAACAGACAACAGGTGTTGAAAAGCTAAACAATATCATTGAAACTATTTGAGCAACTTGATGGCAGTAACATGAGAAGATCAAATACCTCAGGAGCCATCCATCGATATGTTCCAGTTTCTGCAGTCATGACGCCAGATTGAGCTTTAACTCTAGCAACCCCAAAATCAGCGACCTTTACAGTCTGCAATGGAACAAATATACTACTTTCAGTTCTGTATGCCCGGTTTATAGTATTCACTGTATTTAGCCACACATGTGCTATATTATGTTAGTCATTGAAAGAGGGGAGGGGGGGGGGGGGGAGCAGAAGAAGCATTGCATCGGACTATACTTTTAAAAAACAACAGATGAAGGAAACATCGTACACAATTTTCATCCATCAAAAGGTTGGCAGCCTTCAAGTCTCTATGGATTATGTTATGTTGGTGCAAGTAGTTCATTCCTTTAGAAACATCAATTGCTGCTTTGAGCAGGGTAGGAAATTTAAAAAAGCCCTTCTGCTTATGTAGGTAGTCATACACACTTCCACCAGACATAAATTCTGAAAATTGAAAAGGAAACAACCATTACAATAAGGTTGATAATTGCTACATTTTTAAGATCACATCTATTCTATAACATAAGTAATTCATTGGATGTCACCTGTTACTATGCATAAGTGTGGGGGCTTGGTGCAAGCTCCTATGAATTGTACAACATTCTTGTGTCGAACCTTTCTGCAAGTTCCATTAGTGAGTTTAATATGGTATACGCACAAATTAATTTAATTTTTAAAATGAGAATATAAAACTATAGCCAATTTGCATTTTGCATTTTGCATATTTTCCTGTCTCAAAAGACCAAAAACTAATAAAAAGGCCAACTACATTATAAGTATGGCATATGATGATTAGTACCAACAAGTTAGATCAGAATGCAACTGTTAAGTGCATTTATAAACTTCTCGTGTGCAAAACATGTCCATTACAATAACTAATTTCTAGAACTTCCATATTGAAGAAATACCTAAATTCATTCTAATATCATTCATGTAAATAACATTCCCCCTTTTGTTTACATTGACTAGGTGCAGGTTCTCACATAAGAATCAAAATTGAAGGCAGAAATTTCCTAAAGGAAGTTGACGCTAAATTTGAAAGGAATTGGGCTTTCTAAGTTGATAAATTGGTTGCAAAGGCTATGAAACTCAAGTTCACATCTAAAGATGGGGGATGTTGAATTACAATCCACAACGTGGAAAAACCAGCATACTCTAAAGAAGCACATAACATTGCTTCAGATATCATTATTTGAAGGACAATAGAATTATGGCAAGTGCAATTATTTAATTTATACTCATAGTAATCAACAGTGCACTATAGCAGAGTGGCAGAGTGGCCCTGGACCACTAATAGCAACCATTGGGGCCCCATTCCCCAATAACTGATTTTATGCATTTTAGCAGCCCTATCATGATATAGACTTCAAAAACCCACTTTTACCCTTGGAACACCGTTATTTTGTTTGGGTTTTTTTTTGGGTAATATATTCCACAAAAAAATTACCTCTTTTAATTTTGTGTGTGTGAACTGTGAATTTCTTTAATTTTGGGTATTGTTTTGTTTTGAGTACTTATGCGTAGTATACTATTTACTATTTTTGTATTATAACATTTAAAATAGAGGTCACCCCACTTCCCACTTTAGCATTTTCAGAGTCAACTAAAATTGTATGTTTTGTTGCTCATTCACCCTGGTCCTGCTATAAAGAAGTTATACCATCTTAATGTGAAGACTTTTGACATGGGCAACAGTTAAATAGTTTTCAAAATCAAGTTTGGCATTCACAATCTCACAGGTAGAAAGGCTTCTGATGGTTACAGCATGCAAATTTAATACAACAAACCTCATGATATAGACTTCCTGTGCGAACTCTCTCTGCAATTCTGAATTTACATGCTCAGCCTTGAGAACTTTGATGGCCACTTCCTGGCTACAATATACACCTTTAAATCTGATTTAATAAAAAATAACCAGTTAATTGAAAATTGAAATGATATCTGCACATAGTGAGAACATCTAGTAGGAAGTATAAAAAGGAATGCATATTTTTTTTATAGCTATGTACTCAGTACTCACAGTTCACCATATGACCCAGATGCAATTTGAGTTCCATATTTCAAATGTTTAGGATCTATTTCCCAAACATCTGTCCCATCATTTGGTATTGTCAAATGATCCAGTTCACTGTCCAACTTTGCTTGATCAGGCTCGTCAACAGAAGATACGGATTGTGGACTAGACCTCACCTGTCTCTGAAAGTAGTAATCAAATAAGAGTTCACTTACTGAACATTAGTCAAATTGCCTCTAACTGACATCTAGATTCTAGAAACACAATAAGGGGCCAATCAATTTACCTCAATCTTCTTCAAGACTTCTCTTTCCAAAGCTGCTTTCAGCTTTTCTGTTTCCTGTTTAAATACCAAATAGTCAAGCAGCACTGGATGAGCTGAACCTTTAATAATATTAAACATTAATAAAGAGAATGGGAGTGATGGCAAAAAGTATTCCAGAATATGAGAGAAGTACATATTTTTGTGTGAATAGAGAAGTACAAAATAAAGCCTTCTAAAATATGAAAGAACCAGTTTTTGTCATTGTGGTTGATAAGCTGGTGCTTGTGAACTCAAATACAGTTGCTATAACATGGTTTATATGAATGTCAATCCTTCAAACATGTTTTTCAAAATAAATAGTGTTAAATGACATCAAATTTGGAAAGAAAATTCTCATACAGTTACTCATTATGTATTCATCCCAAAAAATTGATATCGAATGATTATCAGCATACCTCATAGGGCCATCCTTCAACAACAAACACATCTAATGAGAAACCATCAGTTGTAGAAAATGCATGTGCTTCTTGGATGTTCAGTTCAATCTCAGCAAGCAAAGCAGTTAACTGCAGAAGGAACCGGACCTTTCAGATGTTGTATATATCACGTGGGGTTCAAAGTAAGTCCAAATTAAGTTTATCTTAAGTGGTTTGATTGATTGTGTAGGCTATTCTTAAATGCTTGTTCAATCCAAGTCAAAGGCTATCAAACCAAGAGTAATGCATTCCTAATTTCTGCTACCTGTTTAAGAATAAGGTAGTACTAATATAGGATCACCAACAAACAATAGATCCATTCTCCATATTGTGTTATAATTGGAAGAAATATGATATCATGGAGAAGCAAGAAACAAAAGTTGCTAGATCCAATGTCAAAGCTGATTATCATCCTAGGGCAACAACTGCATGCAAGATTACATGGCTTAGGCAATTTCTCCAACAGTTAAAATTTAGAGACATCCAAGATATGAAACTTATCTGTGACAAACAATCAAGTCGCCCTTCACATTGCATCAAATTCGGTCTTCCATGAACAGACCAAACACATTGAGACAGATTGTCATTTTGTTAGAGAGAATGTGCTTTTAGGGGAAATCACAACTGACTTTGTCAACTCTAGTGACCAATTGGTTAACATGTTCATTAAATCCCTCAAAGGCTCTTGTGTTGACTACATAAGGAACAAGCTTGGCTTATATAACAGTTCCAGCTTGAGGGGGAGTTAGATAAGCACATTTAATATATGTTAAATATTGTAATATCTATTACTAGGATTCAGGGATTTAATTATTCTTATGTATTTATGATTGATTTGTTATACTCTAATGTGATTCTATTGTACCATAATACAACACACAACATTCAAATATATTCTCTATATATACATTTTGATTAGAAGGATATCAAATACCTGACTGAGAAGCTTGGGCTTGTCATCTGTTGAGATGGTGATTTCATGCATGGGCCTACATCATTTTTAGTGACAGAGATGATTAACATTTCAAAATAAACATCAAAATTAAATTAAAACATTTGACTAGAAACTGTATAACCATATGTCATAAATGCTCCACACATCATACAAGTTTAGATAGGCATACTTGATAAGTTCTTAAATTTGTATTTTACATGATTCACCAAAGGAAATAAGCAAAGATCAGACTGGGATACAAATAAAATAATAATAATAATATAATAATATCAGCACCTCAACCTCAAGAAAGTCAAAAAGTAATAATATGATTAAAAAAAAAAGGAAGCTAAAAGTATCAAAGACCAGTTGGGTTACATATTCAGATCCACCCCCATATAAAAAGCAAAGCATGAGTAATTTAGATTCTAGGTCACCATTCAAAGAAATTTTCCAAGCCTAGTTCTAAAAATAGCTTGCATCAGAAGTTTCACCGTGAATATTGAACATTGGCATGTACAGATTGTTCCTCTTCTATGTCTTCTTCAGAATTATTTGCTTCAAGAGCCAGTGCTTCAAGATTAGGAGAAGAACCAAAAGCAGGAGGTGGATGTATACTAAAACGTTAAAAAGAAGATGAAGAAAAATTAGACTTAGAATTGAAGAATACCAACATCAGCCATTTCTTGAGCTTTGTGATAATGGCACCCAATAAGTTACTAGAAATTTATGAAATCAATATAAAAAGTGAGAAAATAGTACCTCTGTCTGCTTGAGTACTTTGAAGAACTTTGTCCAGATTCTATCCCAGGATCATCTGATTCAAAAGTGTCAGCTGAGTTTCCATCGGATATGGGATAAAGCTGCATAAAGATTCCAATACCGAAATGATATGATCCACATGGAATGAGTTAAAGGATATGAATCACAACACTCAAAATATGAAAATTAAAAATACGAAGAACTTGAATACAGTAGGAAAAAACATAATCATAGGTATGAAAAATATCTTTTGATAACAGGGGACAATTCAACCAGACATATGCAGGTTAATGTGCTTGCAGAAAATATTCACCCGACATTCTAATGATATTAACTGAATAGACTTTTACAAATTTGCTCATGCTAGTATACAGAGAGTGGCTCAAATAAACCATCCACAATATATAAGAAGACAAAACTGTTGAAATTCACAAAGTATTTTATTTCTGCAATCAATGATGTAATAGGAAAAATCAAACAATGCTGAGTCTAGTACTTGACCATCATAGATCATACATAAGTAACTGTAAATTGTGCCATGGTCATTTCACAATTGAATTCCCTAACATATTAAAACATCATATCTTTTATTTTTCTTCAATTTTCAGCTTCTCCCCAGTATGCATAACCAAGTTATAAAGACCATATATAAAGGAGAAACACAATTGGATGTCATTAAACCAATTTTCCTTTCCTAATCTAAGATACATTTAAATCATTCCAGGAAAATTCAGTGGGGTTTCCCAAAGAATAATGGAGAGAGCAAATCATACTCCTGTAACATCATAACAAGTTCATCTAATTGTAGTTCAGCAAGATTAATTGTGTTGAGTATATAGCTTTGGTGATTGTGAATATATTTGTTTTATGGTTGCATGTGACCAAAATGGCTCCCTCCAGAGTCCAGACAGATAGAAGACTATTTTAATGGATCAGAAAGATTTAAAAAATATATATATAAAAAAAAAAAAATTGTTCATATGCAGGGTGTCCAACAACACCTATGAACTCCAAAGGCTTGATTTTAATAATGTATTCTATTTGTTAAAGCGTATACATATAAACATGCAATGCCTGCCTAATTGCAACATGTACATTTTATATAGTTATCCTCAGCCAGGAACAAAATGACCCACTTGCAAATGACAATTGAGAAGTAAAAAAAAAAAAACACAGCAAAACAATGCTGCAAGGAGATGAGTTAACAGGAGCATGAAGAATAATACACCAGTGGCGCTCATAACAAACAAGGGTCAGGTCACCTGAACTAATCGAACTTCAATTGAAGGCCTATTAGCAGGATCATGCGCCAAATGCAGCAATCTCTTGTGCATGAGAACATCTGCCGCCCTTTCCACATTCACATCCAGCGCATACCTGCATTACAGAATATCCTCAAATCTCTCTCCAAAACCCAAAATCACAGACCTAATCGACCAAACAAAAAATCACAATCACAACAAACATTCATTATATAATCGAGAATCTTCCGTACTTCCGTACACACGGATTCAACACAATTACGAATGATTAATTCTACAGCGTATGTTCACGTGAAATCAATCCACTGCCAAAGCCTCGCATAAACAGATTCATGAAAAGAAATAAAAACAAGATTCCGATAATTAAAAAAAAAAACGATGAAGTAAATGAGATTTATATGTATAAACGATAGAGAAGATTAATCAACGATGTGTAATGCGAGGAAAGGACCGTGTAGGGAGGCGATTGAAGTGAGCCCAAAGCTGATCGTCGAAGCCAGGTTGCATAGCTTCTTCGTGGCCGGAATCCTTCAAGCGGCGAAGAATCTCATTGTACACTTCCACCTTCTGCCGCTGCTGTCGGCTCTGCGCCGGCGAGGACGAGGACGACGTCTTATGGTGCTGCACTCCGCTGCCGCCGCTGCCGCAGCTGCTGTCGTTTCCCTCCGTCACCATCATCACCATCGAACGACGATAAAGTGCGATGCGTTTCGCTCTTTCCTTTCACTCACATGAAACAACAATGCATAGTGATTATTAGTGGTGCTTTTATTGTGATTTGTGAGGGACGGAGAGAATATGCGGAGCTTGGTTTATTGTAATCTACACACACAAATATGGAATATATGGATTATGGAAATTGGAACCGATACTCAGAATTTGAAAATTATTCAAAGTAAAAAAAAAAATTATAAAAAAAGTGTGTTTTTATTATTATTGGTAATAAAATAATAATATAATTATTGAGGTGTCTTTCTTTTTCTTCTTTTCTTTTCCTAATCTCCAATCCAGCCCACCAAATATCTTTATCTCTTTCTCTCTATCCTGATAATTTTGTTTTTTTTTATGGGTAACATGTTACATGTGTATGTTGTTAGTATGTACAATGAATGCTATTCCCTTTTCCTTTTATGCCCCTAACATCTTTGTTATTATGTGATGTATAACATGCATGTGGTGTTTTGGAGTTGTATGTAGCCGTGATGGCGGAATGATGAAGAACTTGTACATTAGGGAATCATATATAGCTTTTCATTTAGCACACGAATCACATACACATATTACGGGGCCAAATATGATTTATTGACTATGTATATAATCACTTTTTTTTTTCTTCCTGAATATATATACAATCAGATCAGATGAGGGAGGTCCCAATATCTGACACAATTATTTGAGTTTCTTTTTTATTGTTATAAATTATTGAATTTGATTTGGTTAAAGTTCGTAATTTTATAAAATAAAATTTGAACTATGATTATTATTAAAAATATATATATATACTTATATTTATTGTTTTTGGATTAAAAAATGAATATATAATACTATTAATTAAATTTAACTAACTTAACTAGTTTTATTAATTTTTTTTATATAAAGAACTTAAGGTATTATTTAGTTGTACTTTAAATAACAACATTAAATTAAAGAAATACAAATTATAATTTTTTTTGTAAATTATACATATACATATATATAAGTTGGAACATGAGAATGTCACACTTCTCACTTTTTCAATTAAACATTTTCAAGATTTGATGTGCATTTCTCAAATTATCTACACAGTTAGTGAAAAGAAATTCTCTCAACTATTCTAAACTACCTTTATTTTATCTTTGTCTGTATACGTAATTTTCATTGTTTCAATTTATTTTCTTTTATTTCTATCTCAAAATAAAATTTTAATAGAAGAATTTGTCAATTATTAAGAATAACCTTTATCAAAATTTAATTATTTTGATGCGGAAAGGAAAGGAAGTCTATCAGATGTTATAGAGCGGCAAGATTTATTACGACGTTTTGTGTTAATGATGAAGCTTTTGAATGATTTTTTCCCCTTAAAAGTGCAAAACAGTATCTTGAGAAAAGCTAGATTAGTTTCTCGTATTCATATTCATAATCATTAAAATAACTGTATATGAAAATAATACAGTATTAAGAATTTTTTCAACATAATGTTGACAAAAATTTAAATCTTAAATCTTTTTATGTGAAGAATTTAATGAAGCTTATGTAAAAAAAAAAAAAATTAATACAAATAGCCTTAAAATAAATGGGATTAACATAAAAAAAAACATGTAAATGAGTAAAAAAAATGGATAAAAATAAACTCCTGGATTCAAGCAACGAGTACGGTGGAAAAGGGGAAAAGAGAAAGTTAGGAAGAATCCCCACCACCCAGCGCCAGCATCACGCAGTATTACAAGTTAAGTTACTATTGAAAACCTAAATAACGGAAAGAAATATAACCGAATAAGATATTGGTTGGAACACTACAAAAAGAGAAGGAATGAAGTGGCATATTCCGGGTGCCTACTCATATGGATAAGCACGTGATGAAAAGTCAATTCTGGCCTTCTCAACAAAAACGATTCCATTAAAATCCGGATGATATCTGGATACCATTAATTAAGTTAAAGTTGTGAATAGGGCGACAAAATAAAATATAGTTAGATTAGATATCTGGATCCAAACTCTTTGCCCTTCACACACTGTCCTTTGTCTATAATGGGCGACATTGAAAAAATTTGCGAATTTGTTTTCTGGGTATACACTATACAGTTGTAGATTTATTTGGAAGCGTGGTGCATGAGGCCTCAGGGTCGAGGTTTATGGCACGAACCGAATAGCTGAGAGGGGAATGTTTATTATGTGTATGTTGTGACATTAGAAATTTTGAGTAGCTATATATCACTTTTTCATATTTATATGCTGGGACCAAATTTGGCAAGTGCCTATAATGTGATGTAAACATTTTTCCTTTGTTCCTTTTTTTTTTTCTCAATATACCATCATCCACTCGAGTGTCTCATTTTCCAGCCAACACCCACCGAGATTTTAAATGTAATCTTCCCCATATACTAAATTACTAATCATGATCATTTTGATATCTTCATATATATAAAAATTGAAACGTAAAAAGATTACACTTACAGTGTGTATACATTTCTTTGCAATACAATTATTTATATTTAAGGTAAATAAATAATGATCATTTAGTAGTTTAGTAGTACTACTTAAAATACATCCAAAGTAAAAAGAGAGATATAAGAAGAAGAAAAAAATGGTATAACAAGTGTTATGAAACCCAAAGGCCTGCTAAAATAATATAACACTTTGTTATATTCATATATAGAAGAAGAGTAGGATAATTTGTGTTTAATTTTAGTTGTGTGTAAGATTTTATTTGGCCAATGTAAGTCGTGAGCTTGATACAATAGGTTAAAAATATTTATGATTTCTTATCCAAGATAAAATAATAATAACAAGTGTAATAAGAAATAAAAGATTCATGGAGCTGTAAGAAAAATGTAAAATTTGAATTCTATCATAGTTTTATTTTCATCTTGCACCAAAAAAATAACAATTTTATTTTCATCGCAAAAGCTTAGGTTTACCGTTGTCATTTCTCCTTCAATATAAATAGTAATTAAGCATCCGTATGAGGATTGGAACTAGCTGATAAGCCAATATATATATATATATATATATATATATTATTTTTTATTTTTTTTCCTGAAAACATGGATGCTATATCTAGCGTAAAATAATAACACAACTTCGTTTTGTTTTTTACATTAATGATAGAGACACGTTAAGTTTGAATATCAAACTCTTTTTTTTATACTGAAATATCAAACTTTTTGGTAATATAAAATGAAGAAGCGATGGTGAAGTAAGTGTAACCAATGCAGCTACCCAACTCTTTTTACTACTATTAAATTTCGGTTAGCTCTTAGCATAGTATAACTTTCATGGAGGGTCAATTTGCTCATTTTGGGAAACTGTTTGAGGAGGATCTTCCTAAAATGGAAGGTATGAATTGACGAGGATTGCGGAAATCAGCTTAAACAATATTATATTGATTTGTTATAAAATAAAAGAAAATGGTACGTGTATCACACGTCGTCACATTCACAACTATATCATATTAGTATGGAAATTAATTGGGGGGTTTGATGAGATTGATGCTAGAATCACGTGGGATGAGAAAACCCGGCCTCGCAAAGCCACATGGGCACCAGGTTTATCCACACGAGATTCGCATTCGAGGACCATGGAAAAATATTATTTTCGGACTATAAAACTTATTACATTCATTATAAAAAATATTTTTTTAATTTACTTACTCAGAGTATATTTAATGATCTTGATTCTTACCGGATTCTTCACTTGTCCAATCTACTAAATAATTTATATAATGTATTTTTTAAAAAATATTATTAATAATATACTACTTCTAGTAAAAATAAAATAAAATAATATACTTGTTAGTATATAATAATATATATTTTTTAGTTAAAATAAAATAACATATTGTTTAATAAATCTGATAATTAGTTCTATTGATTATGTATTAATCCTTTTAATAAAAAAATAAATACTAATTTTTAATAATATATATCATCACTGATTATAGTCTAACTCAAACAGATATATATATATATATATATACATATTAATACATCTTATTTTATATGATTCTTCATCAATTGTTATAATCTAATTATATTTTGTGTATTATTATAAGTTTTATTTATCTATTTATATATCTAATCATTAACATTAATTACTACTAATATTATATTATAAACAAAATATGTTATATATAATTATTATAAAATTTGGTGACTTTTAATTTGTTACTATTATATTTGATGTGTTTGTTGCTTTTTACATTGTGAGATTATTGATTTATTGTTGTCAGTGCTTTTCATTGTTATTGTGTTTATAAAAGACATTATTTATTAAATATTTATTTTTTTAGATAAGTGGTTAAAGTAAAAGAAAAAAAAAACAATTTAGTCCTTTTTTATGATTATTTGGATCCATCCCTGCGTGTGAGGTAAGTTGTATAACTAAAAAATATTATTTTTTTACATTTAATACAAAGTTAAGTAATTCATGAGTAATAATTATTTATATAAATAATTATTTCTAATTTTAAAAAATTCAAAATCCGTGTGATACATTAAAATATATATTTTTATAAACAATCCATTAAAGCTATGTTGAAAAAATTAGTTGAAAAATTAATTGAAAATTTGAAAGTTAATTAGCATTTGATTGCTGAAAAATTAATTGAAAGTTTGAAAACTAATTAGCATTTCAAAGCTAAAATATTAACTTATTAAATTATAAGTATTCAATAAAATTAATTATTGAAGTAGTTTATGAAATAATAAAATCATATTTATTTTGAAAAAGTAATCAAAACTTGAATAAATATATTGAGGATAGAAATAAAAGAAAATATAAAAAATTAAAAACTAACAATTAAAAAATATTATTTTAAACAGCATTTTAAAAAACGTTAAAATTACTAAAAAAATATGTTTAGGCTTCATGTAAAGTTTAAAAAATATTAATTTCTCTTTATAAAAATTTTCATATTAATTTAATTCCTCAAAAAATAAAAAATATATTTTATTGATATTTAATAGTAAGTGACATAACTAACAAATTTAATTATTTTATCTTTTCATTTTTTCAAAATTTAATTTCAAACACTAGAAGATACTAGAATCTATTCTTAATTAATTTTTTTCCTTAATCTCATTAAAAAGTGTAAGAAAATGGTCCAATAAGTCATGAAAAATTACAATTTGGGGGTAAAAAATTGTTTAACTCATTTTTTGGATATTTTAACCGACAATTTTTTTAATTAATTTATAATCAATGTATAAGTCTGTTAATGAGAACTAATAAAAATATATTTTATTTTTATAGGAGACCGAATTAATATAATGTTTTAAAAAAATTTATAGGTAATTTAAACATATTTTATCTTAAAAAATATTCATCAGCAACCCCATAAATTTGATAGGTAATTTAACCAATTCTCAATTTCTCATTGTTGGTTCTGAGAATTCTAAATCTGTTTATCTGCAATTGGATAGATAAAAAATGGAAGCATTGACGAGGAAGCAGGCAGGCAAGGTGACCCTTGGAGGAGCGGAAGGGACATTTTGAGAAGGAAAGGATGCACGAAGGATTAGTTTTCTCACTTCCTCACTTTATCGGAATCAAAATAATTCAAAAGTCAAAATCAAATAATGGTTTAGTTGCGTTTTATTTAATCCTCATGATAAATGTTTTTTGTAAACGTGTACTTTGACTTCTTTTATTTTATTTTATAAAAATTGTTAATTTATTTATGCTTATTCATTTTTTAAAATATAATGATAAATTGTAATTTTAAACTTGTTAAAATACACTTAGAAACTATAATTTAGTAGATATTTATTTTAATATATATTAACAAATCCCTAATCAAAATTACAAAGTGTGTAGATTAACTAACATAAAATTGTTCTAACCTAACAAGAAGTCTTAGGATTGGGTATTGGATATGCAATTTCATTATATATTGAAAAATGTCTGTTTATAGTAAGTCTAGACCAATATATCTCTAGTCAAATTATTTAGATGTTGATTAAAAACCATTTTCTTCTAGTAATTTATCACAAAATTATTTAAATTAATTAATAATTTAACTATACCTTGTTTAATTGTATAGAAAAATGAGAAGAAAAGCATAGAAGAATATCATTTTATCTTTTGGAATATGGAAAAAAATTATTGGCTCTTGTATAAAAGAAAGAGAAAGAAGCAATAGATAGGTTTTGTTTTGATGGATTCCTCTACTGGGTTAGATATCAGCTTCCAAAACATCAAAGGGCAAAAATGTATCTCTATATTTAGTGTGTATTTGTTATATCACAATCCATCATATATTGTTGTCCTAATTTTTAAATATAATATATGACAATTTGTAACAAGATTTGATGAAATATGTTAAGATATGATGAGAATACCAGTAAAAATAGCTAGTAATAAGGGGGCGTAAAGGCATTCATATGGAGGCGAGCCAGATCACTTGGAATTAGATCTTATATGGAGCATTTGACTCAATCCGTGGTCGATTAGAGAGTATACAACTCGATCACTAATGTATAAGCCGAAAAGTAACGTATTTGCAAATATAAAGAAAATATGTTCTCCTCTTTTACCTCATTTACCAAATAAACCGATAATAATTTGAAAATTAACGTATTTATAATTGTTTTTTTAAGGCAACATATTTATAAATGTTAGTAACCCGAAAAGTGAAATTGTAAAAACTGTGTGCGAAGGAGGTCAAGTGGTCAAAAGAGAAATTTAGTTCATTTTTTATAAATAAATAAAAACAAGTGTGCAAACGGCTGATCGATCAGGTGCTTGGTGAATGGTGATGGAACGAAAATAAAAAATGAGGCCTCAGTGACTGAGGGCATGATTCGGATATTATAATTAAATCATGGACAGAAAATAATAATAATAACTTATTGTCCTTTTGTAAAAAAAAAAAAAAAAAACTTATCGTCCAGCAAAGAAATATATAAAAAGAAAACAATCATGCCCCACATACAACCTCGCAATACCATATTATGTTTTCTTGTTTTCATGCATTGTTGGGATGAGGAAAAAAACTTAATAATTCAGGTTAAATAGATTGGTTTGCAGGTTAAATAATAATAAAAATTATAAGAAATTGGAATATGTAAAAACAAAATTTTAAATTTTGAAAAAATTACAATTTTTTTAAAAATATATAAAATATGGAAAAAAGAACTAACAGACAATTAACGAAGAAGTATAAAAAAAGATGCATAAAATGATGAATTTTTTAGTTAAAACTTCATCTATGTAATCACCCAAACATTAAATAAAGCACAAAAAAACTCAATATTTTTAACTCTATATATGTTCCGAACACTGAGAAAGAGTTCAATATATACTAATCAAACACCAAGTAGCAATTATCCAATAAAACTATAAAATAATAAACTCACATATGACAAACTGTGGTTGCGTGCGTGTCAATTGCAGGGACGAGTATTAAGAGATGAAAGCTTTGGCAGCTAGAGTCTTATGGCAAGTTGGCAACTCTCCAACGGAAACTTCACTGTGTGTCATTTTATTATTGAAAAAACAGTTGAAATCAGTTTCCAACTGAACTATTTTCTAATAGTTCAGGGTATAAAACCGAACCTACAAAATAATTCACTTTTAGTTTTCACAAAAATAGTTTAGTTTCAGTTCAATTCCAATTTAATTGAGTTCAAAAAAGTTATTTGAACACCCCTAGCTAGCTGCCAATAGCATCTGCATGCAACCTATTCTGGACCCCCCAAGAGAGGTGAGGGATAAGTGACCAATGAGGTAAAGTTCATTGCACCATGTTTTGCAATGCAAGTATATCAGCGACTCCATTGCCTTCACGTTAAGGTGTGATTTCCAATTGAGGGACATGTACCTTTGAATTCTTGAAACCAAAAGAGCATATAGATGTCATTGTTGGACACCTTGCAGCACTAATTAGAGAGTTAACTTAGAATTAGATTCGCAGATAACAATCTGTAAACCAGTCGACCAATTTAAACAAAGAGCCTCATAAAAACGAGGACACCATCTTTATCTCTTGTATTAAAATATGCACTCTTACCCCTAACAAGTAATTAAAAAAATTGAAAATATATTACACTTTACTTTTTAAAATATCAATAGTTTTTAATCGAGTGAAGGGTATTTTGGGCAGTTAAAAAACTTAAAAATATTTTAGTATATATTTTGATTGAAAAAATATTCGTTTAAAGAATATTTTTAACAACAGTAAATCAAACTATATCTTTTAACATGGTGGAGGAGTGATTACCTTCTCCAAAATACCTTTCATAAATGTTTTTTCTTACATTTTTTTCCTTTGCAACAGATTTTTTCCATGTTCATGTTACTAGGGTGTAACATGTGAACGTTGAGAAGGGTACGTTCGAGTAGGCACCTCACTTTGTTTAGGCAACAAAAAAACATGCTATGCCTCCACGAGTTACTAATAAATATATAAACTGATAAATCAAAAAATGAACTTCATTGACCAATTATTAAATATATAAACTGATAAACGTGTACAGTTAGAACTTCATTGATAATGTGCTCATAAAAAATATAATTGGGAGGGAAGATCATATTAAAAATGGTCAATTAGATTTTTCGATGATGATTAGTCATCAATAAAAAAAAAATTAAAAAATACACAACACTAATATTATGATAATAAAAAAATACACTATTGAATTCCGTCTTAATTTTTTCTATAATTATAAAAAAAAATCCCAACTAGACAAAAGAAAGAAAAGCAGCCATGCTCTACATTTTTTCAGCATGTGAGTTTGAATCAACCAGGCACCTTACTTTAATTTGTTTAGGCAAAAAAAAAAAAAAACATGCTATGCCTCCACGAGTTACTAATAAATATATAAACTGATAAGTCGAAAAATGAACTTCATTGACCAATTATTAAATATATAAACTGATAAACGTGCACTCCTAGAACTTCATTGATCAATGTGCTCGATGTGCAGTACGTATTCGTTTAAACAATACTTTACCATATCCCTTAAAAAAAAAAATAATAAAACGATAGGCTAGATCAGACTCGTGTGACTTTCTTTTATTTTTTAGCATTTTGATTTTGATCACTGAAGGTTGAGGATATTCTTTTATACATGGTACAAAGCTCCACCTAATACTAGATAATGATCATGTGCCGGGTTCTTAAAATAACAAAGCTCCATCAAATGTCTTGCAGAACCACCTTCAATATTAATTAACAGACACCTTGAGGTCAAACCTCCGTACACTGACTGTGACACTGATAGTTCTACTGGTTTAATTTTTGTGATGCAATGTAATCTGCTATTGACAATGAGAATCATGCCCATTCCTCCTCCTCCTTTTGATTTTACATTGCAAAACAAGCTTCCGCTTGTGGTAGTATCACGTTTGGGGTATAATATTTTCTAATTCACAACCAAATTAACTTATTTTAAAATATAGTAAAGATTTCTTATATTTTACACTCTAAACATTAAATATTTTAATTTGCTTTTAATGGATAAGGACGTAATAACTAATGACATTAGAATATTTCCTTCTTCTTTAAGATTAATTTGTCAAACTAGCACAGTGAAACTTTTGCTAAAGATAAATCTTTCGTTTTCAACATTTAACACAAGAAAGGACATATCGGTCCAATATTGTCCTAACACGCTTTCATAAGTCATAACCATGTTCCCCAACTCCCCTATAGTCACCCCTTCCTAAAAGGGAATGTTTTATTTACACGAAACAAATGCTATCAAGTTGCCTTCACGGCTTCACGTTCACGGTATAATTCAGACTTATAATTGAGAAAAATCAGCGCATGTATTTATTTTTCGGTGAGAAAACTAATGAATGTTTTGTCTTGCATTATATGGATTTAGTCAAAAGAAAAATCATGCATTATATGGATATTTTTCGGTTTAAGTAATAATTTGATATTGATATTTTAAAGAAATTATCAATAGCTAAAAATAGATTTATATATCACAATTTTAACTATCCATTATAAATTCAAAATATAATTTTATATATTTAAATATTTCTCTTGTGTTGTGAACTTGCTAAACTACTGGTTTAATACGAAAATTAATCTTTAAAAACGTGTTTGGCAATGAAGAACAACGATGTTACATTATACTCCTACATCCTCACAACAACAAAAAATGTTACATTGTGTTATGAATTTAATTAGAGTATAAATGATTTTAACTGTTTGAAAGCTCTGCTAAGCTAATCTAGCTTCTATTCCGTGAACCTGCACTGCACCGTGATCCATACCCCATTTGTCAACGGTGGCAGACACATTATTGGGGAACTTTTTGGTGGGTTGTTGTTGTTGTTGGGAAGAGAGAAGCTTGAGAGCTTTTCTTGGTGAATGCTGATGGAAGAGTGGTTTTCACCCGTGATATTGAGAACAGAAACAGATAGTGAAAAAGTAGGAGTAAGGGGAAAATTGTTGATGATTTCTAGTTGAGTGTTACATGTTAATCAAGAAAAAAAAGTTGAGAGTTAGAGTATGTTTGAGTAAATTTATCTAAAAAGGTTGGAATGATTTTTAGGAGAAAAAAATGAAATGAATTTTTAATTAAGGTTAATTCGATTGCCTTTTCTGAAGCTAAATTGTGGATGAGTCATTCTACAAAAGACCAGGCACATGGAATTAATGTCCAGGTGGAGAGATTTAAATATTTAGTATAAATCATAGTTTTAATATTTTTAGAATTCATTTTCTATATTTAGTGTTCCAGATACTAGAATAAATATTTGATGGGATTTTTTTAAATTCTTTTAATAAATTCAAATTAACTTATGCAAAATTTAATTTGTAGAATTTTTTTCATCTTTCAAAGAACTACAATATATGAGAGAATTTTTATAAGTTAATTTTACCTTATTAAAAAAAATTATTAATTTTTTCTTATTTTTTATATTCCTTTAAGTCATTATAGTGTTATTAGCTTTTTTTATATAAGTTATAAATTTGAATAGATATTTGTCGGAATTATGATCATATGTTGATCAGAAACTATTTAATAATTTCTTAAGTGAGGGGAATGAAAAACAAGGCAATTGAAAATGTAACTGACTATCGATCATGATCATCCATCATTCCCCAAGAAATGCAAGGGATGAGCTTCCTGCACCATTACTTTTTCTTATACACCATTCATGAATAGTGCGTTTCCAAAATTACCCTTCGCTTTTTTAGCGCTTTTATACATGGATACGTATTATTCATACTTACGGATTGGCGAATCCGTAAGATTCTTATGGATCCGTTAATCCGTAAGAATCTTACGGATCCGTTAATCCGTAAGAATTTATGAATTCGTGAATCCGTAATAATCTTACGGATTCGCCAATCCGTAAGATTTTTTTTTTTGCATGTACGGATTGGGCAATCCGTAAGCCCAATCCGTTTGTTTTTTTTTTATATACGGATTGGGCAATCCGTAAGCCCAATCCGTAAGGTTTTTTTTTTTTTTGGAAAGTTAAAATATATTTTCAAAAATAATGGTGTGTGCAGGTATCAAACTTGTGACCTTTAAGTTATTAATACGATGCTCTAACCAACTGAGCTAATAAACCAATTATGTTAAAAATTAATCGATGTTGATATATATATATATATATATATATCACTAAATTTATTTAATTTAAAATAATTTATTATGTTAAAAATATATGTGTATTAAATATACATTGAAAAATTTAGTGTTATATGTAAATTTAACATATATTTTTAAATATGTTTTTTATTTCTACACTTTTTGTAAATTTTACTTTTAATTCTTGAACAATTTTTTTTAATGTTTT
>PYAF01002236.1:1766372-1786420 GCA_007407185.1 Glycine tomentella
ATATCTGTAAATTATAAGTAAAATTTAACATATAATTTACATATCTGTGAAATTAGTTAATGATATGAAATAAATTGTTAGCTACAAAAATAAGGATAAAAAACATTAAAAAAATTGTTTAAGAATTAAAAGTAAAATTTACAAAAAGTGTAGAAATAAAAAACATATTTAAAAAATATATGTTAGATTTTACATATAACACTAAATTTTTCAATGTATATTTAATACACATATATTTTTAACATAATAAATTATTTTAAATTAAATAAATTTAGTGATATATATATATATATATATATATCAATATCGATTAATTTTTAACATAATTGGTCTATTAGCTCAGTTGGTTAGAGCATCGTATTAATAACTTAAAGGTCACAAGTTCGATACCTACCCACACCATTATTTTCGAAAATATATTTTAACTTTTCAAAAAAAAAAAAAAACTTACGGATTGGGCTTACGGATTGCCCAATCCGTATATAAAAAAAAAAATGGATTGGGCTTACGGATTGCCCAATCCGTACATGCAAAAAAAAAAATCTTACGGATTGGCGAATCCGTAAGATTATTATGGATTCACGAATCCGTAAATTCTTACGGATTAACGGATCCGTAAGAATCTTACGGATTCGCCAATCCGTAAGCATGAATAATACGTATCCGTGTATAAAAGCGCTAAAAAAGCGAAGGGTAATTTTGGAAACGCACTGTTCATGAATGGTGTATAAGAAAAAGTAATGGTGCAGGAAGCTCATCCCGAAATGCAAACAAAGCAGTACCAAACTGCCGCGTGTTTTCAGCCCAGCATGGAATCAAGGTGTAATTGGTTTTGGGCTCAATAATAATGGGTGGCTTTTAAAAGCCTAATCGAGATTGCTATTATCACCCTTACAAGCTTTAGAAACCATTTTCCAAAAATACCCTTTAAACAGAAATACATTTCTGTTGTTTTCTTTATCAACAAATGTTAATTGTTAGTAGTATTAGTTTTTGGATTATATGAGTACTGACGTTAAATGTGAACATGACTTAATCTTTAGGGCATTCTTGGAATAAAAGTTGAATTTGTGATACTATTAAATGTGACCACCATTTTCATTGGTCTTGAATGATGATTTATCTTTATGTTTCTTATATATAGGGATATGATATAGTATATTAGATGTAGATCCTTGTAGGAAGCAGGTGGTTTGAGCGTGGAATCCACCTAAATGAATGTTATTTCTCACCATCTCTGTTTCATCAAACGAGGGAGGCTTTATTCTGTCTGCGCTCATCCACGGTAACTCTTTGCTACCGAACTGAGCCTAAATTACGATTCCTGTAGTTACAAATAGGGGGATGAAAGGTATAGGTGAAACCGTAACCCTAGGCTTTCTTATTGAACTCTTTTTGTTTGTTTGTTCTACTTACTATTACTCAAATATTATTTTCTGCTACTTTGAACTCGATCACTCCTAAACTATTTGCCCAAGCCTCATAAAAATCTCTCGAGCTCGTGGTGATTAGTAATTTAGTTCCTCCTGTACGATGTTTGTACTCAGTCTATGTTTCTATACGATGAGCTGCTATTGCCCTTAATTATGTCTAAAATGCAATAAAGTACAATATTCATAGTCATTTCAATCCTTTGCTATTAAGCATTCCTTATACGCTCAAGTATAAGGGTTAGCATGTTTTGAAAGCTAATAGTTTAAATTATCCCGAAACCATGGTTTGATGTAAAAAAGAAAAGAAATTTTGAATTTCATATAATTTTCCTTTATGCATTCAAGGATTAAGCCATTAATTAGTTATTGAAGAAAATATACTGATAATTATTAATATACAAGGATTAAACCATCCAGTCGTAACATTTGATTTCAACAGCTCCAGCTTGTTCATTGCATTGAAGTTGAGTTTTGCTTCTTGACTTTGCCAACCTCCTTTGTGCCAACAGTGGAGATGATTAAACAATATAATTCATCTTCTTTCACTTATTTATAATGCATATATATTATTGGATATCGATTATATCTCAAAATTTTATTAAAGATGTTTAGATTGCTCACTCCTTGCATAAAATACATCGGCAAAGTTTGACACAATCAAAGTTATTTAGAAAAGGAAACAAAACAAAGATCCACCCAAGCAAGGGATAGTCATAAAGGATTAAGGGAATATGATTTAGGAAAAAATAAATCATGCATTCATAATGTTTATATTCTCATCTAAACATATTATATATGATAAACTTATTGACTTTTATGATAATTATCTTAAAAATTATACTAACAATAATTTATAATTGGTTAACACTTTGATAGTAAAAAAATTAGGCACAGGTTCTCAATAACAAATACAAGACAAAAGAGAAGAATTTGATAGAATAAAAAAAGTCCAAATAATGTCAAAATTGGTCAAAACAAAAAATTATGAAAGTTTAAACACAAAATTATCCATTGAAAAATACATGAAAGGATCATACAAAAGTCACGAGACATACAACAAAATACTAAACAAGAGAGGAGGATTAAAAAGATTAAAAAAATCCAAATAATAAGGTCACGATTGGTCAAAACAAAAATTACGAAACTTGTACACATAATTATACATGTAAACCATAGCAAGATACATGGAAGGATCATACAAAAGTCTTGGGTACTAAAACCTGTGCAAACAACATGTAGCCAGAGAACAAGTTATAGACAAGCATAGAAATACATACATATAGTCATATAAAGACACATGAGAGTTTGAAAGCAAATCACATAACCATTTCATCATTATTTTCAACATCGCCCATCTCTTCATAGTCACTATCAATATCTGCTTCAAGAAGCCACTGCTCAAATTCATCCACGTCATCATAATCATGTGTGTATAACCCATCTGAAGTGCTATAGGGATCAGCCCCAAGCTCCTCACCATGGCATGCCACATGTAAGAATGGTCTACTTCTGGCTAAAGCATCTACCATGTCTCTATTAACACTTCCGGTCACTCCCAGCCATTTGAGCCTTGGAAAATATGGTTTCTTCAACCAGCGAAATGCAAGCGGTGTAATGCCACCGCAGTTAAAAAGATCCAACAAACGCAAACTGCTTCCATGCTTGGCGTCATCAACCAGCATTGAAGCTAATGCCATGACTGAAGTGTCACCAATTTGAGGGCACTGTCGCATACGGAGTTCAAAAAAGGGAATCCGACTTTTTGCCAGCAGCAGAACTCCATTATCTGAGAGGTTAGGAAGATTAGATAGATCCAGTTCTCGTAATTCCAGCACACAGCAGCCATTAAATAGAGCTGTGATGCATTTATCTGTAAGTCTCTTGCACCCTTGAAGCGACAATGCATACAGTGAGCTAATAACAGACGGTCTTAAGTGCAAAAGTCCTGCATCCGTTATATCAGAGCCATCTAATAGTAAAATTTTCAGTCTTGGAAGAGTGCCAATGGCATGGAGAGCTTCATCCCCAAGGCTCCTGCAATCTCTCAAGTCAAGAATTTTAAGTTCCTTGTTTGATGCCAAACTCAGAACAGCATGGTTAGTTAACAGATTGCACCGTCTTAAGCTAACATGTGTTAAAGTAAGGGATGTTGCAGAAATATCATGAAAAACTAGATCAGTTAAATGAGCCCCATGAGTGACCTTAAGCTTGTATAAGCGAGTGCAAGAATGCAGGATAGTTTTGAAACCAGTGTCTGTGACACGACAAAAGCCACCAAGGCATATGCTCTCCATGTTTGCACACTTGTCGGCCATTAGAAGTAATCCCAGATCATTCACTCTTCGGAAGTAGGTAATTAGGAACTCTTGGCTTCGAACCAATGAAAGATGTTTCAATCTCCCAAGTTGATTAATTTGTTGAAGACCAGCATTGGTCAGGTCAAATGTAATTCTTGGTTCAATCAGTGGTGCGTCTTGAAGATCCAAATGGGTCAATAAGATGAGACCTTTGGATATTGTACCAACCATAGCATCAGTTATATAGTCTACATTAAGACACAGTTTCTGAATGCTTGGAAGTATAGATGGTTGAGCAGGATTTGAGGGCAGCTGGGATCCCAAATTTGGGCTAAGCAGTTCAGTCACTGTAACTGAAGAAATGTAGCCAATCTCAAGAGAAGTGAGTTTCTCTGAGGCAGAAGCCCATACTCGAGCAAAGTTGTGACGTAAAAAAAGAGAGACATCAAACATCAGAATCAGTGCCTGCAGAAATAATCAGAGTAAAATTTAGACTTAAAATTGCATTAACAACCAATGAACATGCTATCGACCTATCGTATTTCAAGAAGTATAAAGAAACTTTTTAAGACATTGTTGTGATAGAATTAATCATTCAATAGATACTATTATGGACAAAACTTGGAAATAGTTTCATAATTCATAGTGTTATTTTGTGTTGTTTTCCCAATCAGATTGAAGTTTCACCTCGAGAATCCATGCAATAAAAGTGTGCACTGATTGCCAAGTGTTGAAGATATAATTTGAATTTGAATTATTGTGTCTCTTAGATAAGAATAGATTACTAAAATAGTCTAGATAAGAATAAGTTCGAATTATTGTTTCCAAATATTGTGCTCAGATTATTGACATTATTTGTATAAATATACCTCATTTAAGAGGTAAAATATGAATAAGTGAATGAATGAAAGAGAAATATTATTTCAATTGGTATTAGAGTCATGACACCCTCTATGAATAAGAGTCATGTTTCTTCCGCTGTCATTAGAGTCTTTTTCTTTCCCATTCCATATCCAAATTATCTTTCTCCTTCACATTCTCAAATGTACATATCCTTTTATCTTCTCATATCAGTATCTGTATTCCACTTTTATTTCTCTCTCAAATCCCTAACTCCCTTCTTTGATGGCTGATTCTGATTCTGAAATACCCAACCATCTACCTCCTCTTTAACCTTTACCTTTTCTAATTCCTCTACAAATTATGATTATTATCATCATGAACTCCATCTTTGCCTCGCATAACCTTCGCGTCTTCGGTCTTGGCTTGAATCCCTCCGCACCTTATTGCATCGCCAATCACTCCTTTTTCCTTTCCCTTTCTTCTTGCTAAATTACAACCTTCCTTCCCTCGCAGTAGCCTGCCTACGTTGTGATGCCTCAATATACTCGCTCTAAAGTCTCCACAAACCCGTTTTGAATCTTTCTCGTATCTCAGTTTTGAAGCTTCCATGCACATATTCTATTTGAAGGTCATTGATGTGAAACTCGTTGCAATATTCTGAATTCTTCATAGACCAGTCCTGAAGTCTATTGACCTGAACATGTGATTGTTCTGAATTACTTCTCTATCTCAATTTTCCATACATGTATTCCATTTGAAGGTCATTGATGTGAAGTTTGTTGTACTGTTTTGAATCTTTCACAGACTAACCTTGACGTTTGTTGATTATTCTGAATCCCTTCTTGTATCTCAATTCTCTTTCTGTCTCACATAAGCGAAGCACCTCCTGAACCTATTACTGATTAAAGTCATTCTTGGAAGAATATTTGAAAAAGCAATTGGCAAGAGTTGAGAATGACCGATATTCATATACCAACTTGAGAGGGAGTGTTGAAGATATAATTTGAATTTAAATTATTGTTTATCTTATATAAGAATAGGTTGTTAAAATAATCTAGATAAGAATAAGTTTGAATTATTGTTTCCTAGTTTAAATTATTGTTTCTTCTTCTCATATTGTTGACATTATTTATATAAATATATCTCATTTAAGAGATGAAATATGAATGAGTGAATGAGTGAATGAAAGAAAAATTATTATTCCAATTTATGTTATCTCGTTTTTAACACCTAGATGAATTTGAATTTCGAATGGAGATAATTACAAACAAGATCTAAGTTTAGGCCAAGGCTTTGCATATAGAAATAGGGAAATAGGAAGAAATAAAGGAGGAAGTCCAAATAATAAGGTTGTGATGGATTGATTACTTCCAAGTGGGAGCAACCGGTGAGTAACTCCTGGAGATCAGTAATATGAATAGCCCTCCCTCTTTTCTCAGCGACGGAGCCCAAATAGAGAGATCTGAGAAGGTGGCATCGGGTGCCGATCTCGGACAAGAGTCTGCCACTGAAATCGGAGCAATTGTGGAGAGAAAGGTGGTGCAAGGAGGGTTGGAGCAAAAACCCAATTGCGGAATCATCGAGGCGACCGCAATCGAGCTTGAGAGTGGTCAGGTAAGGATTGGGCGGGAGAAACGGCCTGAGCAACTCCACCGAAGGCGCGATGTCCTGCAAGAAAAAAGAATGAGGAGTGAAAAATTAGGTTAAAGGAAAGAAAAAGATTGATAGGACTTACGAGGAGGTGGAAAGAGGGGAGGAAGGAAAGGATGTGTCGGGAGCAGGAGCGGAAGGTGGATGAGGTTGAAGCCAAAGAACAGATGGAAGCGATGTCCAGTTTCGACATGATGCTCGCAACCAGAGCGGACGGTAGCTCATCCAGACCCATTTCTTCATTCACTCAATCCTCTTCTTCTTCTATTCCAACTAAACACAACCAGGAGTTTAGTATTTGGTCTCAGACAAACATCATTTTTCAATCTTAAATATGTTTTTTTTATTGTTAATAAATTAATAATTTTATTTTTAATCCATCATAAATGACTAATTACAAACAAAATAAATTCAAAATACAAAATTTACTATTACAGATTAAAAAAAATTCAATAACAAAAAATAAATTTTTTATTTTATTAAAAACTCGATGAAAAAAATCTTGTTAGATAATAAATACAAATATTAAATATTTATTAATGATAAAAAATATATTAAATCTTATTATTCATGCACCAAATATTTATTTATAAATTTAAATACAATTTTGATCCTCTTATTTTATTTAGTTGGTAATATTGGTTCCTTCATTTTAAAATTGAGATATTTTATTTTCCTATTTTGAAAAACATATAATTCTGATCTAGTATTTTAAAAAATTCATAATTTTGGTACAATATTCAATAGTGTTTACATTTTATTTTTTGTATTGTAATTAATTAAACCAGTTTTTTATGATGTCTTATAAAAATATATTATATTTAGGGTTCAATTAAATTCAAATAAAATAAATAGAAATATATAAAATTAAAGACTTGATTAAAATTACAAAATTTCAAAAGTAGGAAAATTTTAAAATAAAAAATTAAATCTCTCTATTTTAAAATGAAATAATCAAAATTATGAAATAAACAAAATATAAAAATTAAAATTATATTTAAGCCATTTATTTATTATCTTTGTTGAATAGTGATATTTTTGCAAGTTTTTTTAATCAAAGTGTCTTTTATATGGGATTTACAATGGTACTAGTAGATTACTTTATTTTTTTAATTGTTTTTTCTTAACATTTTGAAAATAATTTTTCATAATGTTAAGAAAAATAAATATTGTAGTCTAAAGTATTTCAAAGCCATAAATATTGTTTTAATTCACGACAAATTACAAATAAAGAAACTGAGGTCAAGCGAATGTCAACCTACATCCACGAGTTTTAGGTTTATAATTGATTTTTCCGAGCCATTATTAATCATTAAATCTGTTAAAATAACTTCTCATTCCTTGACAATAATTGAGTCTCCACTATTAACTCCATTGTCATAGGTGTCAATGATGCATTCATAACAAAATCAATGTTTGACAGGGGTTAAGATCAACCTTTACACAAACTTTTTGAAAATTGTTCCCTATGCACTATAGGGTGTTCACATCTATTCTCATAGGTCTCCGTACTACTAAACCAAGTGTCGTGAGCCCGTGACTCGTGAGTATACTCTCATCATAGAAAAATAGTGTATTGAGTTCAAAGAATCTTGTCCAAACCACAGTTTTAACAATGATAGCCGTTGGAGACACAAACACATGCGATCATATTTACCAGTTGTGGCATCCATATGGAATAGGGAGATCCTGGAGTGCAAAATGTTCCAAATTTGCAGAAAGCTCAAGTTACTCAAACCCATTCTGAAGAACTTGTAGAAAATGGAGTATAGTGGGTTGACAGATAGAGTTAATAAAGCTGAGACAGATTATTTCAATGCTCTTATGCGTGCCCAGCAAACCCCGCAGCGTGAGGTTATTCTCAAGGCAGCCTCGAATACAGCTTATATTCATGAGCTTCGCCTGGCTGAATCTAGGATGTTAGCTCAGTTGGCCAAGAACAAGTACTTGGTGGAGGCGGACAGAAGTACCAAGTTCTTTTATTCGCTTATAAACAAGGAAAAAAATGCCAGATTTGTTTCGGCCATCTGCAAAGAAGATGGGAGTGTTACAACATCTCAAGCTGCAATAGGGGAGGAATTTGTGAGTTTCTTTTCCTCTATTTTTGGCGCCCCAGCTTCCTGTGAGGCTCCTTCTAAGCTCATTGTCGATAGTGGACCTCTAGTGTCAACAGAGTGTATTCCAGCTCTGACCAAGCCTGTTTCAGCTGATGAAGTTTGGGATATTGTTGCTTCTATGGATATCAACAAATCCCCTGGGCCTGATGGTTTTAACGCCATGTTTTTCAAAAAAGCTTGCCCCATTATAGGGACTGATGTTGTCGCAGCAGTGTCGGATTTCTTTGCTTCAGGGAGCCTCCTTAAGCAGATAAACCACACTTTTATAGCCTTGATTCCGAAGATAGACAATGCAAATAAGGTCAATCAGTGCAGACCTATATCATGTTGTAATCTCCTCTACAAGATTATTTCGAAGGTAATCGCGGATAGGCTGCTGCTGACCCTTCCTTACGTGATAGACCCGACTCAGGCTGCCTTTGTAAAATCAAGAAATATGGCAGACAATGTTTTTCTGGTGCAGGAGATTATAAGGAAGTACTGCAGAAAGCGTAATTCTCCTAGGTGTATGCTGAACATTGATTTGCACAAAGCCTATGATTCTATATCTTGGGACTTTCTCAGGTGGATGCTGAAGGCTCTTGGATATCCGGAAATTTTTATCAGCTGGATCATGGAGTGTGTGACCACTACGTAGTTTAGTGTGACGGTTAATGGTCGGATATATGGTCATTTCCAGGGCAAGAGGGGTTTGAGACAGGGGGACCCCCTCTCCCCCTACCTTTTTGTTATTTGCATGGAATTCCTGTCTAAGGATCTCAACAGCCTCAAAAACAGTTTGCTTTACAATTTTCACCCATCCTATGCAGCTTTGAATATAACCCATCTCGCCTTTGCGGATGATATTGTTTTACTTGCCAGAGGTGACTGCCCTTCGGTTGCAACTATTTATGGCAAGTTTCGAAGCTTTTGTAAGGTGTCCGGGTTGTCTGTGAGCCATGGGAAGTCTTCCCTTTTTGCCTTTGGGGTGGATGATGAAACTCTTGATGAGCTTCTCCAGTTGACCGGTTTCAATATTGGTACGTTTCCAGTCAGGTATTTGGGAATTCCCTTGCTAGCCTCCCGTCTCAATGTTTGCCATTACTCCCCCCTTCTTAGCCGAATAGGAGGCCTCATTCAGAATTGGCACAGAAAATCCTTTTCCTATGCTGGGAGGTTGGAGCTTATAAGGAGTGTTATTGGTGGGATGGTCAATTTCTGGCTTGGAATGTTTCCTTTGCCCAATGCTATTGTGGACAGAATAGATGCCTTCAGCAGAAACTTCTTGTGGGGCAAGGCTGAGTTGGGAAGGATAAAACCTCTGGTTTCGTGGAGGTTAGTGTGTACGCCTAAGGTAGAAGGTGGTCTTGGGCTCCACAACTTGAAGTGCTGGAATAATGCTCTGTTGTCTAAGATTTTGCGGGACATTCTGGCTGAAAAGCAGTCCTTGTGGATTAAATGGATTCATCACATCTATCTAAGGGGAAGCTCGGCTTGGCACTATAAGTGTACGAATTCTGATTCAGCCCTTGTAAAAAGGATCTTCAACATTCGGGACTGCATGTTGTTAAAGGCTGGTAGTATGGACCAAGCCGTGATGTTGCTAGATGGCTGGATGAAGAACGACAGATTTGATCCGGGCAAGGCTTGTGATTTTTTCAGAACACCCTCTCCTAGGAAATTCTGGTCAAAGGTTATTTGGAACAACAACATCCCTCCAAAGGAGTCATTCTGTCTTTGGCTGGCAGCCAACAAAAAGTATCGCACTCTTGATCGAGCACCCTTTTTAAATAAGGGGTCACTTTGCTGTTTTTGCAATCGTGATATGGAGTCTAATGATCACTTATTTTTCAAGTGCTCTATTACTCTGAAAGTGTGGGCGGAAATCAGGGATTGGGCGAAATTTCCGAGGAAGAATATTTCTCTTCAAGGTACCCTTAATAGCATTGTTCATTACCGGGCTGCTTCGGGAGTTCACGGGAGGATCCGGTGCCTTGCTTTGGCCACTACGGTGTTCTGCATATGGAATTGTAGAAACTGTATTTTCTATGATAATCATAGCTTCAATATGTACGATTTAATTAGTAGAATTAAATTTAGAATTTATAGATATGCACACTTGATGCACTTGTATTAGCAATGTGCTTTTGCTTTTTGTTAGCTGGATTGATTTTCCGGGTGTACGCATTTGCTTCTTTTTGGATAAGTGTATTGTAGTTAGCCTCTGTTGCTTTTTGTATATCCAGAAGATACCCTGGATATCTTGTATCTATATTTTTGGTGAATATATTATTTACATATTTTCCAAAAAATAAAATAATGAAATAACAGAAAAAACCATCCACAATTCCTTCTCTAGACTTCACTATCAATAAAAAAATATTATTTTTGAAATCAAATAAAATAAGCATGCCTTATTTTCTTATCTATTTTTAGCGTGTATTCTATTTTCATTATTGAAAAATCGGTTCCATTAACTTCTTTATAAATTAAAAATATTTTTTCGTATAAATAATAATTTATTAAAGAAACATGCATCTTTTTTTCATCCTCACCCAATAACTAACTAGTAGCATGTTTAGATTTTCGTTAGTCTTTCTAAAAGTATTTATTATATTTTTAGACTAGACTAGAAAATAGTACAAAAGAAATACATCTTCCTAAAAATATGTTTAGCACCTATTATTTTTGTTATCACAAATTGATTGAAAAACTTGACCACTTACATTTTTCAGTCGAACTAGTACTAAAATTTGACGATTTTAGAGTGGCTAGTCGGAATTCAATCGTGATACTATGAAATAAAAGAAACACCGATTTGAATGAAATACTCTTTGGTCTCGTTAATAGACAAAGGCAAACCAAAGTGGTATAGTGCCTAGTTCCAACCAAGCAAAGATCCACAGGTTGAAAAGCCCACAGCTTTCCAATTACTCGTGAAAGACACTTTCCAGTTTCCTCACAGGCTCAAATAATAGTTCCGTTCAGACACATCACCCAAAAGGAGGAACATCGATTTTCGTACTTCTTTTCACTTCTTTTTCTTGTACACATCAGATTGGGGTGCCTTCTTCTGTCCTTGTACTGTTTCCCACTTCCAACTTATATTATTACTACTGATGCTTAAATAAATCGAATTAAGAAAACATTTTCTTAAATTTAATGTTGGCACCTGATTTGAAAACTCTCCCTCCCTCCCTTTCCATAATTATCTTGGTACGTGTCGCTTGTGTGTGTGCAACAGTATATATAATCTAGATTCAAGACTGGCACAACCAGATAACTAAACTAGGGTTCACAATATGTTTTGCCGAAACCTTTTTCACCATCATTGTGATTTTTGAAACTCATCTTGTTTTTTTCTACCCATACAACCAAAATCTTGATTCTCTCTATTCCATGGCGCGCGGAAGGAAGAAGCGGCAAACGAACACATCTATTATTCCTGTGGATGCAAACCCCACTCAGCAAAGAGGACAATCCTTGGATATTGGTGCTGAGTGTGAGAGTGAGACCAAAAGGATGAAATTTGCTGAGAACAATGGTGATGGGGCAGGGGGTTCTTCTTCTGTTGCGAAAAAGAAGCGTGGCAGAAAAAGTAAAAAGGAGAAGCAGGACATGGAAAATATGTTAGAGAGCAATTTGTTGGAAAAGAGAGATGCTCAAAACGAAAAACATGGTGAAAATGGTGAAGTGGGAGGTTCTTCTTCTGTTTCAGAAGGTGTGGTGAAAAAGAAGCGTGGAAGAAAGAGTAAAAAGGAGAAGGAGGACATGGAAAGGAAGATGTTAGAGGAGAAAGATGCTCAAAACGAAAACCATGCTAAAAATGGTGAAGTGGGAGGTTCTTCTTCTGTTTCAGAAGGTGTAGAAAATAAGCCTGGAAGAAAGAGTAAAAAGGAGAAACAAGACATGGAAAATAAGAAGATGATAGAGGAGAAGGATGCTCAAAAAGAAAACCATGGTGAAACTGGCGGAGTAGGAGGTTCTTCTTCCGTTCAAGAAGTTGCGGCAAAGAAGCGTGGCAGAAAAAGTAAGAAGGAGAAGGAGGACATGAAAAGGAAGCAGATGCTAGAGGACAATTTGTTGGAGGAGAAAGATGTTCAAGACAAAAACCATGGTGAAAATGGTGGGGAAGGAGGTTCTTCTTCTGTTCTAGAAGGTGCGGCGCCCAAGAAGCGTGACAGAAAAAGTGAAAAGGAGATGAGGGACATGAAAAGGAAGATGTTAGAGGACAATTCGTTGGGGAAGAAAGATGTTAGCCATGCTGAAAATGGTGGGGTACCTGATAAGAGGCACGGAAGAAAAAGAAAGACGCTTAATGAAGATGATGATGAGTTGCCTGCGGATTCTCCAGAAAGTGGCATTTGGAAACACTATAGTCTCAGGGGCCCTAAAGTCAATACAGAAGCCGTGATGCCAAACATCAGCAAGAAAGATCCTAAGGTGACATGATTTATTATTCAAAAAAAAAAACATGAATGTATGTTTGAGTTTGGCTTTACATATGAACATTATTTAGCTTATATTTGAGGTTATGTTTCTGTTTCTCAATCAACAGTGGATTGAAGAGGAGTCCTTAATGTGTCATCAATGCCAGAGAAATGATAAAGGCAGGGTTGTGAGATGCGCAAGTTGTAAGAGGAAAAGATTTTGTGTACACTGTATAGAAAATTGGTATAACATAGCCTCTGTTTCATTTTTCTCTCTCCTCTTTCTATGTCAGTTATAAGACCATGATACTGTATAGGCCTTGTTTGGTTGGGTAAGATCTATACAAGTTTTATCTCTGTCTCCCCACTGCATTGGCAACTACCAATCTGGCGGCATCTTAACATATTCTTTGTGCTGTAAGATTTTGAACAGATTATTGGAAAGAATTGAAATAAAAAGTCCATGTATGAATGCAATGTTCAGTTGTTTAACAATGTTTTTTTTAATAATTTGTATGGGGAATTTCTAGAAATTAAACACACTAAATTTTGTATGCTAGTATTTCTTATGTTAGGGAGAAAAGTTTTAGCTGATTGAAACAATTACAAGATCAATGCCCTGAAAAGTTATTGCAAAAATTGCAAGTTTTGGTTTTGAATGATGATAACTTGACCAATTTGTCAATCCTTGATGTTTTTGCTGTGTCTTGTTTAGGTATCCTCATTTGAAAGAGGATTATATTGCTGAGGCATGTCCTGTGTGCCGTGGTAATTGCAACTGCAAAGCATGTTTGAGATCCAGTGAACTTATTAAAGTTAGTTCTTTCCTCCTTCTAGATTGGGTTTTCCTGTGGTTTTCTGTATTCTATATTTGATTGTTACTGTTTGGTTTACTGTAGAAAATGAAGGAAAAAGCAGAAACCAATGACGACAAGAAGGTTGAACTCTCTATGCATTTGCTGCAAGTACTTCTTCCCTATCTAAGGCTGCTGGATGAAGAACAGATGATTGAGAATAAGACAGAAGCAAAGATACAGGGTATTATTTTTTATTTTTTTATTTTTTTCCATTAGGACTCTTGATTGAGGTTATTAATATGTGAATCGATGTTTCTCTGTGAAGAGATGAATTTGATGCTGAAGCAAAACTAGATTTGATTGGTGCCTGTTTGTTCCAACACACATTATGCTACACACAATTGCTTTTATTATTTTTGTCTACTCATATTAAGGAAGGCTTTTGTACTCTGAGCAGGGTCTAGCATAATTGCTTCTATTATTTTTGGTTTGGGAGTGAGCCTAGTCTTCAGCAAGGTCTTTGGCACCTTAATCCATGTTGTATGCATGTATTAGGCTGCCATAGTTCTGTTTTGTCTGTTGATAGGTTGTATATATTTTCTGTACTACTTGTACCTTATTTTTCCTCTTTTATATATAATATATTTTTGCTGAGCAAAAAAAAATTATGGTACACACAACTAAACCATTGTTTAGAAGTGATGCCATGAAGCCACAAATCTCTTTGCAGTAAATTCTGACCTCCAAAAGAGAAAGAATTATCTGTTTTAAGTTGCAACCCACTTCTTATGGTTGTTCCCCCTCTTATTTTGTAGTTTGTTTTGTGAATTTTTCTTGGTTTGGTTCCTTATATTTAGAATTATTTCTCTCTCTTGATCTTGGATCGCTTATCTATTTTGAATTATTTTTCTTGTATGCATTGTGACAGCATAACTTAAGTTTGTATTTCATGCTTCAGTCAGAGTTCAGTAGAAGTTCCGTATCTTTTTCATTGTATAATATGCTTTTGGGATGTGCACTACAGGGCTCTCAGTCTCAGAGCTAAATATAGTTCAGGCAAATTTTGATGAAGATGAGCGTGTGTACTGGTTGGGATCTTTCTCACTTATTGTTTTTCCCCCCAGCTATCTTGGCATCTTTAGTTGTTAACTTAATACTCTCTCTTGTAGTGACAACTGCAAAACATCAATATTTGATTATCACAGAAGCTGTACAAAATGCTCTTTCGACCTTTGTCTCATCTGTTGTCGTGAACTTCGTAGTGGGCAGCTTGTAGGTGGTGCAGATCCAATTTTGGTGGAGTTTGTCTGTCGGGGTCGTAATTACCTGCATGATGAAAAAGAAACTAAAAGTGTGAAACGAAATGAACCAAATGCATTTGCTCCTGTAGTTCGTGAATGGTCAAGATCTGGGTGGCATGCAGAAAGTAATGGTAGCATTCCTTGTCCAAAAGTCAATGGTGAATGTAACCATGGTTTTCTTGAACTGAGAAGCATATTAGGTCAACATTTTATCACTGATTTATTGCGTAAAGCAAACGAACTAGCACAAGCATACAAGCTTCAAGATGTAGTTAAGATACCTGACAATTTTTGTTCGTGTTTGAGGCTTGATAGAAACACAGATGCTAGATATGATAATATGAGGAAGGCTGCTTCTCGGGCAGATTCCAGTGACAACTATTTATACTGTCCTAGGGCTGTAGATCTACAGGATGAGGATTTAAGGCACTTTCAGTGGCATTGGAAAAAGGGGGAGCCTGTCATTGTCAGCAATGTGCTTGCAAAAACATCTGGTTTAAGCTGGGAACCACTTGTCATGTGGCGTGCATTCCGTCAGATGACTAAGACCAAGCATGAACAACATTTGGATGTGAAGGCAATTGATTGCTTAGATTGGTGTGAGGTTTGTTTAATTTCTCAATCTTGAACTTTGAGGGATTTTTACACAAATTTCATTGCTCATGAAGCTTATGTTTAAATTGTTTAATGTTGGTACTTATTTTAACAGGAACCCCTGCTTGAAAATGGCAAACAGAGAATAATTTAATTGTAGCAATTTTATGTTGTTGAATTCCCTACTTGTTTCCTGAATTTGGTAATTCCACCTTTTTTCTGGATTGGGAGTTGTTTCAGTGCAGTTAATATTGCTAATTATTTGAATTCCTTAGAGTTGTCTTAATTGAATGTCCTAGAAATATTTTGGTGAGCACTGAAAAATTACAATTTTTGGCTGGATAGGTCCACTATAAGAAACAATATGCAGATGTTCTGCTGTCTGGGTCATAAAGAGATACCAGTCCAAGGTGGATTGTTGGTCCAACAGAACACACTTTAGGCCATTGTTGCTTGCTTTATGCTCTCTCCCAATCTAGAAAATGTGTATTGTATGAGCTGCTATCATCATATTCATCTTCCAAGTCCTAGGTTTTTCTCCCTATCATATATCATCTTAAAAATTTATCTAAATTTCTTGCTGTCTGTTGTCCCTGCCCCTTTTTGCTGTTCTTGCTTTTCCTACCCACACCCTTTGTTGTTGCCTTTGTGCTCTGGTTTTCTATTGGTATGTTTGTCTGCTTCTTAGTCACAGCATCTACCCAATGTTGGGTAGAATGTACTTTTTACATTCCTTGCTGATGTTGAAAATATTATTTTCAACTTGTAATTATTCTATTTTTCTGTTTTGTAATCACATCAGAGTAAATCATGTTGCTTTATTTTAATGATTCATGATTCTTTACTGTTTTTACTTGACATGTCTGCTATTCTGTTGCTGCTGATTTCAGCATTTTTTATTTGAGTTGTTGGTTAAATGCAGGGAGAAATTAATATCCACCAATTCTTTACTGGGTATACAGAAGGTCGTGAGGATTGGCTTCGCTGGCCTCAAATATTGAAATTAAAAGATTGGCCTCCTTCTAATTTATTTGAGGAACGTTTGCCTCGACATTGTGCAGAGTTCATATCTTCCTTGCCCTTCAAGGAATATACTGATCCTCTCAAAGGTTCTCTTAACTTAGCTGTGAAGTTGCCTACGGGTTGTCTAAAACCAGACATGGGACCAAAGACATATATTGCTTATGGATTTCATCAGGAGCTCGGGCGTGGTGATTCAGTGACTAAGCTCCATTGTGATATGTCCGATGCAGTATGCTTTATTTCTTTTCTCATTCCTGGCCTGCTATTTTCAATACAGATTCATATTGGAAGGTGCATTGTTTGTAGGATGTATAAATTGTTGTATTTGATAATCAATTTCATGTCTCTGTTCGGTTTCTTACTAGCAGATTGTTGCTTAAATTCCATGTCATGGTTATTCTGTTCGGTGCATTGTCTTCAGTCCTTAAACTCCCATTTATTTGACAAGTTTTTGCCCTGGTTGTTTTAATGATTGATTATTAGAAAAAGTAATCTTGTTATGATTGATGGGATAATTACATTAGTATCTTTAAGAACTTGAAACGAATGGTGCATTTGGATTAGAGAAAGCTGTAATTAGTGTATACTTCTGCCTGTTGTGTAGCTTGTCCTGATCAAATATTTGTTATTTTGTATTTATTGTTGTATTTGGCCCCGAGTGTATGCGTGTTAATGAAGAAATTGAAGTATTTTTTTTTTTTTCCTTTTCTTTTAATAATTTGTCTGTTTTAGGTAAATGTGTTGACTCATATTGCTGAAGTGAAATTGAAACCAAACCATCTTAATGCCATTGAGAAGTTGAAACTAAAACACTTTGAACAAGACAAAAGGGAGCTACTTGGTGATGACCAGAATAGAGAAACTAGTATTGACATGCTTAATAATACATCTTCTACTAATGGTTTGGACAAGCAAAACAGTGTCCAAGTCATGGAACACAAAGGTGAATTATGTGATGGGAAAGAAGTGTATCAGTTCCATCAACCCTCTGGTGGTAATGAGGTTGCCATTGCTATTGAGGATGGTCTTTCATGTGGATCAGAGCTTAAAGAGGTTGACAAAGTAAAACTAAAGCAAGAAAGTGATATGTTGTCTGCGGGGGATGGTTCAGAAGGTGCTCTCTGGGATATTTTTCGGAGGCAGGATGTACCTAAATTGCAGGAATATCTGAAGAAGCATTTCAGAGAGTTCAGGCATATTCATTGCTGTCCTTTAAAGCAGGTAAATTAATATTGGACAGTCCTTGTCAACTTGAGTCATTAATAAAGCTTGGTTCCTACCAAATAGTTTTAGTGCTGGGTTATTATTTATAATATTTGGAGGTTTTCACACTTATAACATTGGCATTCTCCCATTGCCTTATTTTCTTCTGATAAAATTTTCATTAGATACACATGTCAAATGGGATTGGGTGGAGGATAAAGCTGCTATTAAGTAGTAGTGATTTGTGAATAGTTATTTTGAAGATGAGATTAAATGGTTTTTGTTACTGTGTTCATTCTTTAAACACAAGCAGTGAAAAACATTATGGTGTTATTACCAGTCCAACATGCTCATTAGTTTTTCAAATAAATGTTTTATATAATTGGCTTTGGCAATTTTGAGGTTTTGATTTGGCAGACAATAACTATGTATACAGATAATCTATCAGTCTGGGAGTACCTCACTCATTAGGATTTATTTTTTCTTAAATGGGGCATATCCTTTGGTAATGTAGGTTATTCACCCCATCCATGACCAGACCTTCTATCTGACTGTGGAGCATAAGAGGAAGCTTAAGGAGGAGTATGGTTAGTAATGCATATTTTTCATATTTTGAATGGGGGTAGGGGTTTGAATTGTGTCTCTAAGTTGATGGTTACAAATTTTCTTGTAGGAATTGAGCCCTGGACTTTTATTCAGAAGGTAGGGGATGCTGTTTTCGTTCCAGCTGGTTGTCCTCACCAAGTCAGAAATCTGAAGGTAAAATGATCATACATGGTGAATTTGTTTCATCTTTACTGTAGGTATGATGCATCCTTGTTTGCCTGAAATGTCTAAAATGCTAAGTATTTAATGATTTAAGGTGTGGTTCTGACACTATAATAGTATCTTAGCTCACTTCCTTAAATAAAGCCTAGGTCCTTCATTAGCAAAGCAAGCCTATGAAGGAAGTGAAACCTGCTGATTCATTTAAGTTTTTGGCTCAAGTGTTTTTTATATACATTTAAGTTTGATTACTTTTATTTTTGTTGTAATTTTTCTTTTGTTATATATATTGACACCATGGAGGTTTGAATCTATGATTTCTCAATAGTAAATTTGAAATATTTTCCATGAAAATCCATGATAAATGTCTTCCTTTTGCAGTCATGTATTAAGGTTGCATTGGATTTTGTCTCTCCGGAAAATGTTGGGGAGTGCTTTCGTTTGACAGAGGAATTTCGCACACTTCCAATTAGCCATGCGTCTAGTGAGGACAAATTGGAGGTATACCAAACTACTTTTATTGATTTGATTCTTCCACTTATTTGCTTCTCCATTGTTTTGAGATGTAACATCTCATTTTTTTTGTTAGCCTTTGATTGGCTAAGTTGTTTTAGGAAGTCAGTCAGTCTGTCTGTCCGTCTCTCTCTCTCTCTCTCTCTCTCTCTCTATATATATATATATATATATATATATATATATATATATATATGGTTTGTTAGCTACAGTGATACATGCATAGTTTGATAGATCTGAAGGAGGAAATTAGGTCTCGGTGTATTGTTATTGGTGTTTTGAAGGAGGAAACTCCTTGCTAGGGGGAATGCTTGTGTTTGTACTGAAATCTTGTCTTAAAAAAATTGTTTAATACATCAGTAGGTCTTTGAACTATTTGAGAATTTTTAATTACACCTCTAAACTAAAAAATGTAATTGAGTCCTTGATCTTCTACAATTTTTGTAATTAGGTTCCTGGAGTGAGTAAAAATGCTGCAAATTATCATTTTTCTGTTGGATTCAAGCTGCCATAAATTAACCCAAGGGACTTCATTTAAAAATCGTAGAAGATCAAGGAGCTAATGACATTTTTTTTAAAAAAAATTAGGGATCGAATTAAAAATTTCCAAAAATTTCAGGGACCTACTAATATATTAAACCAAAAAAAGTTATTTTTGTAATTTATTCAGAATTCAGTATGTTCATTTTTTTAGTTCAACAATTTGGTTGGACTTGTTGGGTGCCATCGAGAAGGATGAACTCAAAGTGGAAAAAGCTTAGACACATGTTGAGGAGATGAATGTTGAGATGCAAAGATACATTTCTAACCATAAGGATTAGATGTGAAATATGGGAGATGCTACAAATTGAGATGTTACATCTCAAAACAATGGAGAAGCTTGGTGGAAATCAGCATATTGCAATATGCGGATGATACTATATTTTTTGGAGTGGCATCAATGAAAAATGTATTATCCATTAAGGTCATGTTAAGGACTTTCGAGCTTGTTTCGGGACTGAAAATTAATTTTGCTAAAAGCTGTTTTGGAGTGTTTGGTAGGGATGAGCAGTGGGGTACAGCTGCTGCTACATACCTAAATTGTAGGAGGATGGCTTTTCCTT
>PYAF01002236.1:1786520-1823323 GCA_007407185.1 Glycine tomentella
CTGTGCAAGGATCAGACACCAGCATGCCAAGCTTTTAAGGAATTATGGAATATTAAAGTCCCTAGCAAAGTGTCTTGTTTTGCTTGGCGACTTCTTGGGGACAGATTGCCTACGAAGAGGAATTTATCTAGAAGGAATGTGGATATTGCTGATATATCATGCCCTTTCTGCAGGTCCTCTAATGAGGATGCGGCTCATTTGTTCTTTAGCTGTGAGAAAGTCAGGCCTCTATGGTGGGAAACTTCGTCTTGGCTATCTATCCAAAGTGTCCCACCATTACATCCGATTGATCATTTCAGCCAACATTCTTTTTATTTCCACATAGGGTTATGTTCGCAGAGATGGCTGGTGTGGTGGTTAGCCTTGACTTGGACGATTTGGGGGCATAGAAATAATATCATTTTTAAAAATGGCAGTTTTAATAGCCAGAAGCTGTTGGACGAGGCTTTATTTTTTTGTTGGTTGTGGTGCAAAAATTTGGAGAAAGGCTTTCACATGCCGTTCCATGCTTGGGCTTGTAACCTGAGGGATATTTTTTGTAAACAGGGGAGAGTTTAAATTCTCTCAACTGTCTTGGGAGCTTTAGGTCCATACTATCTATGGCACCTTAATTCATGTTTTCTATGTATTAGTGTGCCATAGGTTGGTTATGGTATCTTGGATAGTTTTCTATTTTCTTCTTGTATATCCTTTTTTCTCTTATATAATATATATACTTTTGCTGATCAAAAAAAAAAAATGGGAGATGCTATCCCAAATAGTTACAAAGATTTTGGATATAAATATGAAAAAGGCTTGACAACTTGGATACCATTGTTAAAAGATTTGGCTGAGCAAGAAGTTCTAACCATGTTAGAACTAGTCAACCACAACCACAACCACAATCAAACATCATACTTCGATGCTCGTTCATCCAGTCTTAAAGATTGGGATTCTGATGTATTTATGATAATGAAGACAGTGCAAAAAGTGAAATGCCTTGTTTGGATGGGATAAATCTGATTGGATGGCTGGCCTGGGCTTAAAGTTTTTTGAAATTGAAAAGATTAAACTAGTAGGAAAGGTGTCCATGTCCTTTATTTGTATTGGAAGGACTGGTGTATGTTAGGTTAAGTACTTGAGGACGAGACTATAGGAGTTGTCACATGCTTCTAAGTAGAATTATTAAAGAGGGTTTTTAGTAGTAGAATAGAAAATCATTATGAACAATAACAACCATGCATTAAATTGAATCTTTGGACAAGTTTGTGTAACAATTGAAATGTTATTGTCAATTGACTGACATCCCTGAAGATTTGGCTTTGAAATTTTTTATGAATGGTTTGAGTGATGTGATCACAAAACAAAATCCACAATATTTGTGCCTAGAGCTCTCTATATAGCTGAAAGGATCGATAAGGAGGGGGAGAATATTCTGGAGATGGTTTCATTAAGTTTAGTAAAATTAGTTGAGACTTGCTTATATTCGAGACCACAATTTATGGATTTTTTGTTTCTTATATTTGAGACCGGAGGAGGGAGTATGACCTATATGTGAATCCTAATCAAGCCTGTGAATTGAATTCTGTTTCTTAAGTGTGAAACTAAAGTAGAAATTAGGGGTGACAAAATAGGTTGAATCTATCTGTAATTATTTTGTTGCATGCTCATTGTGTTTGTTTTTTGTATATATCATGTTAATAACATGATATTCACCTATTAAAAATAGATTATAATTGTTAATCTTGTAATTGAAAATGATTTTATTTTGTCTATTTAAGAACAAAACATCTCATAGTGCTTCAAGCTTTTGCCTGAAGGATCTTTTGATCTTCATGGTATCAGAAGCTTCGACTTTGAACTATGGTCAACGCTTGTGCTTTTGTGTTCTTGCTCTTGGTAGTGTGGTTTTTGGATCCTATGGATTCTTGTTCTCCTTCAAAAGTGATATTTACCAGAGGGAAATAAGTATGGAGCAACATTGATGGGAGTGATCCAACATCAAATGACATGGAGGAATTAGCTATGTGGAAAATTGTGGATAACTAGTCATGAGATGAATAATAATCACATTTGGTTCTTAATCTGAGATTACACAACTACCTATGAACTGAACTACTGAAGACTAGCATCATTGTTGTTGTGTCCCTGCAGAGGCTTTCTTTGCTGTCAAAAAGGTCCATGTAACCAACAAAAGAGACCGATTCTTCATGAAATTGCAATTTGAATTTGAGGCTATTTGTTCTAGTCTCTAATGAATTGTGTTCTTGTATGCTCTTTTGGACAATTGTTTGTAGGATGTTTTTAAGAAGAGCAACACATGGTAACTCAAACAACAATGGAACACAAAACTAACAATAGTATTCATGGTGATGTGGCTTATATTGTGCGAGGTCGAAGCGAGCAATGATATGCATACCAAGCAATGCTATAGCTAAAAAGGCTTTGGTCATATTGCAAAAGATCCATAGAAGTTTTGCAACTATGGCAAGCAGCAAGAACATCTCATATCAACTTGCCCTATTGGGTCAAAGAAGTAAGGAACTACCATATTTCTATTGGTGCCCCTATTTCTATTTCAACACTTGCCCCAATCTCAAGTCCTACAAACACAAATGTTCTTACTCCTAAATGGTACAACAAATGATACTCTTAGCAATTATCATTTTTTGCTTTTGAACTCTCAAGGTAATTCTAATTTCAAAATTAAACCTTGGTACATTTATTGAGGAGCTTCAAATCACATGACTAATGCTATAGCCCCTTTGATTAATGTAAGACGATATCCTTAGTATGTTGATTTAGGAGCTTCAAATCACATGACCAAAACTACTACAACTCATTTGACCAATTTAAGATGATATGTTGGTCACCAGAAAATTCACATAGCAAATTGAAATTCTTTACCTATTTTTTTTTATTGATATTTGTCTCTTGGAGCATGTTTTAGTTGTTTTTTTAGGAAAAAGAGTTGTTTGCTAAATAAACTGTTTATGTAACCAATTATTTTTAATTACATATGAAACAATTATTAATGCATAAAGTCAGTTATAAAAACATAATAAAATATTTTTTAATTGGTTAGATATATCCATACTAGTTATATAAATAGTTTTTCATAATCAATTATGGATTGGTTATAATAGCCATTTTATATATTGGTTATTAAATAGTTATGGGTGGGCTATTCAAATAACCTTCAAATAACCGAACCATGAACATCCCTTACAATAACTGAAATTTGTAAAAAGCTTTTGTTCTTGTAAAAACACATTTGTTTCTTGTAAAAAGGATGGAAGGGAGTATAACGTATGAATTAAAAAAAATGATGCGATAAAGTCAGTTTGTTCGGTAAGATTTGCATTTCATTAATGGGTGGTTGTATAAAATCTGAAGTACTCAAACACATGGTCAATGTAAATGCATAAACTGTCTTCTGCCCACTTAAAAGTTAAAACTTTGACCACTGGCCAAATACTTTCCCGGCAAAGCTCTAATAACTGGGTTTTATGAACCCATTTTGATCCTTAAAAGTTAAAAGCATTTTCTCTTTGGTACTGTCAACTTTAGTTTTGAGTTGGTTTCAAATTCAATGTCCTTTTTACGTCATATTGGTCTTGAAGGACTGTTTAGGGGAATGGAAATCGGTATTTACACTGACATTAATGCCTGTGGTTAGAAGAGTCCAAATTTTGAGCATTTTCTTTGGCTTATGATTGGTGTGGTTCCTGCTTATTAAGTGTTTGGTTCTGTGAAGTAACAAACTTGATGCATTCTAGAATTTATGGAAATGCAGTAAGGGTTAAGCATGGCACTGCAAACAGTTGTATTATGATTGTCATGTCAACAGTTTTTTTACTTTGATTTTATGCAAACTTTCCCTATTGATTGCTGCTTTTGAAACAGGTGAAGAAGATGACAATATATGCTATGCAAGATGTGATCGGAAAATTGGAGGAAGCAAGGTTTGTAATTGCAAACTTCAAGCCCTTTGAGAATGAACTGTGTTGCTTGCATTTGCTGAATATGTTGTTTACTTTGTAGTAAAGGCATTGTTAGATTATGTTCTTTAGGCTCTTGATTCAACTATCATTTGTGAAATTGATGATTGTTATTCAATTTTACAGGTCCGGGAAAACCAAGGTTCCAGAGTAAATATTATCTGTAACAGATCATAGCCAATTAGATTGTAAATTTTTGGAGCAATTAGCTTATTTCAGGTGTGATGATGGTGGGTTCCATGTATTGTGACTGTAAGAATGGTTCCATATTCTGTTTTGCAACCATACCTGGAGGGTTGTACATGTAATTGTCACCACCTATATACCTAGTGTATTTTTTTGAGTTTTTGAATGCATAGATGATGATAATCTAAGTTGCCCCTGTTGCATTTTGTAGCATAATTTATGGAGTATTAATTTTATAGCATGCCCTCTGTTTTTGCCTCGCAATATTCCTCTCAAAAGAAGTATATAAAGAGTACCGTTGACTTTTGGTTAGATGGGGAAGGATATGTTTTATTGTGTTTTAACTTGTTTTTCAAAACTATTTTACAAAATATTTTTCAAATTTTTTTAATATTAAGAGAATTTTTCAACATGAGTCTGAAAATAGTTTTTAAGGGAAAGAGACATAATCATGTTTGAGTGGATACTTGTGAAATTAATTTTGTAGATGATATATGTTATATTTGATTAATGTTTAAATATTTATATTCTAAAACTAAATTTGATGTAGAACTTATGCTCTGGAAACTTTTTCATAAGCATATTAAGTCAAATAAATTGAATTTATTTTAGTTAAATTTAACTTATGTTTATAAGCATTGGGAAAAATCAGATGAAAAGTTTTTATATATTTATTGCATAAACATTTTTAATTTGTAGAAAAAATTCAATTTATTTTACATATATCTTTTAGTAAATTACAATGACATTATATCGGATATCAACTTATTACATGGACATCCGTTTCGAAAAATTGCATTTCTTTTGCACCCTTCTTTGGCTTTGTGAATTGGTGTTTAATTTTAAGTGAAAAGACGAATGACCCTTCTCACTTAACCCACACTTAGTGCACCTATGTATATTGTTTCTGAAGTTAGAAAAGAGCAAATGTGCTTTGATAGGGTTTGAAGGTGAGGGGGAGCACGCCGGTCATGTTGTTGTAGAGGTCGGGTACCTTGAGGCTTTTGGAAGCGTAGGTGAACACAGGGAGTGTGGCGAGGACAGTGGCGTCGTTGTAGAAGACAAGCTGAGTGCAACAACGCTCACGGTGGTGCAAGATCTGGTAGCGGCGCGCGCTTCTAAGGTACCAGCGCATATAGCGACGACAAAGAAGAAGCATAATTGCTGAAAGCATGATTTTATGCTGCCATGGATTGATTTGAAAGCGGACCAGAAAATCTCCGCCACTGTCGACGGCGTCATTATGTGGTAAAGCAACTTGGAGTCGAAGCCAAGGATCAAAGGCATGTTCGAGAAACACACTGATGCCAACCCTTTCGCTGGATACGACGTCATTTTGTCCTATTGATTTCGCTGAATGATGCAAGTATGAAGAATGTTGGAACTGTTCGAAACTCCTTAATAGATGACATCATATTTTACTCTTGGTCATGGTTGTATAATAGCTGCGACATGCATTGGTGGGGGTCCTTAATTTGAAAGAGCATTTTCTCATGTGGAGTTGCAAAGGGATGTCAAAATTTTGTGTTTTAGGGAAATTCAGTCGAGAAGCAATTACAAGGGTCAATGGATATCAGGGATTTTTCTTAATTAAGCATCCACAGGATTGGGGGGGATCTTTTCAGTCTTGCCATTAATCTTTGGGTTCTGGTCATCCATTATCCACACATCATTATGTAGCGGAATATTTGGTAACCAGCTACTATGATTTGGCTTTGCTTTTGTAACATTCATATGGTACCTTTGGTACCGTTCTCATCAGTATACATGTTTTTGCTGATGTCGTTGTTTGTCTTTTTATTTTCTTATGTTTGATTTTGTTGTAAATATACTACGCTCTTATTACCTAAATTTTTGCCAAGTTTGAACCCAAAGGCTGATGTCAAAGGTGCTTGATGAATTATATGTGAGAATATCAGTGTCGAGACTTGAGACTTAAGAGTTTTGTTATTGTCGACAATTCAGAGGAAAGATGAATGGAGAATGTTGTTGGGTTGAAGGTTGACTTCAATGAGGAAGATGAGAGTATTTTTGTTCTAAAAATTTCATTAAATTAGCATGTGCCTCACATGTGATAGATTTAGCTCAACAAAACTAACACTGTTATTGTGGAGTGGTGCAAGTGTAGCAAATTGCAAAACTTAGGGGGGTTTTGCGTAGGGTTCATGAACAAATTAGATGTGAGTGTAATAAGTTAAAATCAATAAATTGGATGCGAGTGTAATTTGATTTTTTTTTTTAGAAAACTTTATCTAGGGTCTTAACATAATTATTTAACCTAATGTAGAAAAATATTGTTTATTATTTTGAATCAAACAGAGGCTTGGAGGCAAGCAAATTCATCTACCAATAATTAAATATTTGTAGATTTGTGATAGAAGACAAATTAGTTTTGATATTTCTTATTGTCAAATTCAACACACTTGAAGTCATCCTCTTTTCGGTATGTTTTTTGTCAAATTAATGAAGATTTTTTTTTCTTGGAGTGGTTAATAATTTTGAGTTTATTGAAGTGTGTAAGGGATGTTAACTTTGTGCAACAAGTGATTAATACTTTTATGTGATTATTGATATGTCTTATAGGCGTCAAATGTGTCTTAAAAGTGATTAGTATTAATCAGATATTGATAATTGTGAAACAAACTATATTTATACACTAGGTGGAAAATCCAATAGTTAATGAAAGATTTTAATTCATTTGTAAGAAAGAATTCCATCTTTTGCATCAAATTGAATTTTGAGAATCTCAATTTTTACAATAAAATATAATAATAGTTATGAAGTTACCAAATAAGGATATGTTAATCATTTTAGCCAATTGTGACAATGAAGTTAGTCCCAATATTTGACATTTTTATAGCATTGTGCCTTTTTCCCACGGTGGGTGAGTTTATATATAAGAGAATGTCATTAATTCAATGAATTATGTTAGGGGATCAAATCAATAAATTTGTTGACAATGGGTGTTTTTTTATCCCTAGGTCTATAATGCAATTGATGCATGGTGTACATGAGCTTGGCTCATGTTAATTTGGTAATTATGAACTTGAGTAAGTATTTGTCTTAGAATTTGAAAGTGTCTATATCCTCCTCTCCAATTTAAACCTAAAGGCAAAATGATTGTAGATGATAATGTTATATGGATTATCTTTACATGAGTTACTTCATAGTTAAATTCATGGATGGGGTTGAGTAACTGGATAACGGGCTCAAGAGATGCTTAGGAGAGTTCATAGCCTTAACTATTTATATGAAGTGATTGTGATGAATATTTTAAGTCTTTTGAGATCTATTATCGAACACGATAATTACCTAAGAGGACTAAGAGAGCATTGATTTCTCACACTATAAGTTGACTCAATAACATATCACAATATGTACAAATGTAACTTAATGTGAGTATACCTAATAATGCATGAAAATGTTAAAATATGCAAACATAATATTGAAATGCATAAATATTTTAGTCCTTTAGTATGTCTAATTTTTAATTTTACTTCCTATCAAATAATTTTTAAACAGATTTATTCAAACTGAACAAAATATTATAACGACTAAAATAAACGATAGATATATTAAAAGGAATACAACAAAAATAACAAGGACCAAAATCAATAAAGGAAATTTTATAGGGTACAAAAGTAAAAAAAAAATATTAAAAAATGTCTATTTTTTAGACTTAAAAGTTAAAACATGTTTAAATCTTAATATTTTATTATAAAAGTTGTTTTAAAATACTAATCTAAAACAAGTAATCATTTTTCATAATTTTTATTCATAATTAATCTTAAAATTTTTAATATTGACTCAAATATAATGTAAAATTTATTAAATTATTACAAAATTATAAAATAAAAAATAAATTAGTAGAATCGCACTTAAGAGCCTCTACTATGTTAAAATTAATTATTTATCACCGTGATGGTGAAAAATAACCATTGTATTTTTTTTTGGTTTAATTATTTTTGTATTTATTTATTTTATATTGCATTATTTTTTAATAACTGTGATAAGATAGAACACTTGACTCATTTTTATTTATCTTTAATTTGTAATAATATTTAAAAAAAAAAAAACTAAAAACTCAGTCAAAACTGATTTTGTTTTTAAAAACTAAAAACGAACGAGTGAATGCGTTTTAAATATTTTGGATAGCCAAGACGAGAAGTCGGGTATTTATATCCCAACTTCTCAACACAAATAAAAACAAATGTATATTAAAAAATAAATAAGGAACTAACGTGGATTGGGATAAAAGTTCAACAAACTAGTGTTCAATGGAAAAAATTTAACTTTTTTCAATTTCAATTTGTTATTTTAAAATACGTTTTTATTTCAATTTTTATTTCATTTTTTTTTACTCCTCTGTAATTTATTTAACATTTATTTTAGGTAATTTAAAATATTTAATAATATATTTAAGTTTTTTTTATTATCATATGTTTAATTACAGAATATAAAAAAATATTTATATCATATAATATATAATAGAGCATTTCTTTAAATGTATATAGTATTACCATTAATGACACCGTTGAGAAATAGTGAAAGAAAAATAGAATAAGAAAACAAAATTACAAAAAAATATATTAAAAGGGAAACAATGAAAGAATTAATAAATAATTTTTAAGAAAATCATGGAGAAATATATTAATAATACTAAAAATTGTAATTTTAATATTTTTATTTTTCAATCATAATTTTAAAGTAGTCATATAAGATAGTTAATATTCATTTTATCATATACAAAAAACACACGATTAAAAAGCAACAACAAATAGCAGCTATACATGCATAAGCAACAAGTCTGATGCTTCGTGAGTCCATGATAATACATTATACATGCATATTGCATAAGCAACAAAGCCAACAAGTAGTCACGTAGCCGAAAAATTAACTCCGCGCGTTTTTTTCCCTCCTTCCTCTCTCTCTCTCTCTCTCTCCTCTCTATAATACTCCAGAACATCTTCTCTTCTCCACAATCATCTCCTCTCTTCACTCTCATATTTCTCTCCTCCGCCGCGCCACCCTCCTTCCCCCCTGGTATGTTTTATTTTTCACCTTTTTTTGGCTGTTGCTCCGTGCGCGTTTTGTTTATATTTTTCTTGCTTATATATTTTTTTGCCTTGTTTCAGTTCCTGATGGTTAAGTTGCATTTTCTCTTTGCAGGTGAGGGATTGAAATTGAATCCTCAAGATGCCAGCTACAGTAGGAAGGGTTCGCATGCCTGCGAACAATAGGGTTCACAGCAGTGCAGCGCTTCAAACCCATGCTATATGGCAAAGTGCCATCGGCTATGACCCTTATGCACCCAATAAGGAAGACAAGAAGGATTCTTCTCAAAATCTGCCAAATGCAGAACTTGATGCTGAGAATGCATATGCTAGCTTCCAGGGGCTTCTACAGCTTGCTAAGATAACAAATGCTGAGGTGGATGTATCCCGTGGGGCCTGCAAAAAGTGTGGCCGTGTTGGGCACCTCAAGTTTCAGTGCAAGAACTATGTGAAAATTAAAGATGAAAATGAGAAGGATCTTGGAGTGCCTGTAGGGTTGGTTGGATTGGATAAAAAGTTGAAGGCTGACAAGGTGGATAAGAGAAGCAATCTTGAGAGCTCTGAAGAGGAGGAGGAGGGGGATAGTGAAAGTTCAGATTCTGATATTGATTCAGAGGTTGAGAGAATTATTGCTGAGAGATTTGGGAAGAAAATTAGTGGGAAGAGAGGTTCTTCTAGAAAGAAGGGGGATTTGGATGATGATGGATCAGACAAAGATTCAGGCAAGAGGAGAAAGAGAGGTATAAAGAAGATGAGTGCTAAGAGGGAAGTTAGTGATTCAGATGATTCAGGTGATGAAAGGAGGAGGAGAAAGAGAAGGCGGGAACCCAGTAGGAAGAGGGACAATTATTCAGATGAAGACTATGAATATAATAAGCGCAGACATAGAAAGAGTAGAAAGGAGAAGAGGAGAAGGAGAAGCCGTCTATGATATTCTGATTCTGATTTCTCTGAAGATTAAACGAAAGAACAAGAGGGTCTCATCATCATCTCACACTGATTCAATTTTATGCCTCTTGATGTTTCTAAATTTTCATATATCATACACTTGTTTAAATTGTGTACCCTTATTTCAGAGTTTGGATGTTCAAATACTCTTACTATATTGACTTTTAATCTCGTGTGAGATTAAGTGCATGCCTGTTTGTTTGTATACTCCTGGTTTCTATATGCTAGTGTCAATGTTTAAATTATAAATTTAGTTCTTATAATCATTTTTCCTTTTAGTTCTATAATTTTTTTTTGTTTTTACATATTGGTCTCTATAATTATTTTAGCAAATTAGTCTTGTTTATGGTGATAAATTTTTTATATAGGGAATAAAAAAAGTAATGTTTTAAGTGCATGGATAAAATATTGAGTTTTCTTATTCAGACAATCAATAAATGATGTAAGGACCAAATTTTCAATTTAACCAAAGAATAAATAAAGTTGAAATATGGTTTCAATTGAAGCGTTGATTCTTAGTTGTTTGATTAAAACCATTGTATAATGAATTCATTAAAAACATTCCAATAGAATAAATGAAATAAAATTTCAAAAGTGAAATGAAATTCTTTAGGTGAAAAAATGGTACGGGTATTCCTTCATTTTCATGATGAAATGTCTATTTGTTGAAGAAATATCCATTCTCTTGGTTTGAATTTTTTTTCCTTTTTACTTTGTTCTGTTTCAAAGACAAAGTAAAAAGTGGAAATGACTTGTTTCCATTCCCATTAAGTTTCTAATGCATTCCAATAATTTCCTCCCACCAAATCATTACTAAGATGTGTTGAGTGATGAAAACTGTGCAGAAATTGTATTCCCAGAATATCAAGCTCGACGAGCATTAGCTTTATAAAATTTGGCCACCATGATGTGATGAAACTATAGTCTAAATACACAACGAACCATTTTTTCCACGTCTGCAAGCAATATGCATTCCAGTCAGATAACATCCTTCTACTTTCTGCTATCTCTCCTTTGCCAAGATTTAACATCTTGTTCTTACTTGTAATAAACCAAATAAATAAAATAAGTAACGTGGCAAGTAAATCGGAAGAACAGATTCCCAGTTAGCAAAAGAAATGGGAGACAATATGTCATGTCTGTTTCTACTTTCTTTTCTAATTTGCTAACAAGTTACAACCACTAGTGAAATTCTGCTACAAACACATATTCACTAGGATAAGAAGCTAATGGTTCAAAATGCAGAAGATAAGAAGCTAATTCTGATGTCAATTGATGTTAGATAAATAACACGTGATCTAATTTACTAGCATTCATTGTACTGATCTCGTGCTGAAAATTCTAGCAAAGGGAATGTGAACGGAATCAACGTGTAAAATATGACAATTTGACCGAAAAAAATATTGATGTGATAAATCTGATATGTTATTCCCTATTTACCTAGTCTGAGGTGAACCAATGACTATGAACGAATATCTCATCTTAGTAGTTGGTCCGGCAAGATTACATGTAAATTTCCACCGTGAGAAATTAAAAACTAGCAAATAATAAGCTCTGGAATATTGAATGGAGAGTGTTGATCTGATGAGGAATATATCATCATGCATGTTTGTTCCCCTGCTCTAGGAGGCTATTGAATTACTCTATAAATTGGAGAAGTCAGAAGACATCACACCATTCTTATAAAACACAAGTACAAAATTTAAAAAAGAAAATTCATGATGTTGACACATTGCCATGTATTGTGCAAGCCAGTTTCCATCATGATTCTAGTTGGCTCTAGCATTTGTCAATTTACTTCTGAAGAAGGTTCTTAATGAAGGAATGGACTACATGTCCATTATAACATATCGACAGACAATTTCATTTATCTTCATGGCACCTATTGCTTGCATCTATGAAAGGCAAGAACCAATTTCATTTATTATAACATTGTTTGATCTATATAGCCAACCATACTTAGAGGAGAAAAAATCAACATATGCCTTTGGTTAATATTCTTGCCCTCGTTTTGTTATCATGTATATAAGTCCTTTGGTGACACAAATTTTCTTTTAGGACTTCCAAAATTTTACAAATGACAGGACAAAGCAGTTTTCTACTTTTTACAGGAAACACAAACTGGAGGTTCACATAATCTCTCCTTTTCCTCAGTGCTCTTCTAGGGTAAGTAATATTGTAAACAATACGCTTCTGCTTTTGTATTGATGTTGTTTATAATTGTAATATAATAATTAGTGGTCAGTGGCTAGCAAAGACAGAATATCACAGTTTATGATTTTAATATTTTATTGATGCTTTTCGGAGTAATAATTCCTCAATACTTGTTTCTTCTTGGACTTGAATATACGTCTGCCACATTCTCATGTGCGTTCCTCAACATGGTGCCTGTATTTACGTTCATTATGGCGGTGCCATTTGGGTAAGTTAAACAAAAGGATATTAAATTGATTGTGGAATGCAAGAACAATAATTTTGATCCTTTGGGTTGAAATTTTACTAGGATAGAGAAGGTGAACGTGCAAAGCAAGAGTGGTAAAGCCAAAGTCATGGGCACTTTTGTGTGCATTGGTGGAGCTTTGTTGTTGGTCCTTTATAAAGGAGTGCCCCTTATCAACCCACAATCTCAACACATAGCAAACAAAATTACAAGCACGCCTCCAACTGCCAAGTTAGAGAAATGGATTATGGGTTCCATACTTCTGACTCTAGGTTGCCTCCTGTGGTCTTCATGGTTCATTGTACAAGCAAAAATTAGCAAAAAATACCCATGTCAATACTCTAGCACAGCTATTTTGTCACTTTTTGCTGCCATTCAATCAGCAATATTAAGTTTGGTCTTCAAGAGAAATAATGCTTCGTGGATTCTCAAAGGAAAGCTTGAAATAATTAGTGTTGCATATGCTGTAAGTATATTATACATCATTTTAAATTATTTTGAAATAGTCTGTTTCTTTGCAAATTCTAAGTTCAAATTTAAATATCGATTTGCATTTCAAGTAGAAGATTAAAAAACCCTGAGTACCTGTTCAAGCCTTAACATTCAAATTTGTTGTTTATGTGAGCCTAGGGATTGATAGGGTCCGGCTTGTGCTATGTGGCAATGTCATGGTGTGTCAAACAAAGGGGTCCAGTTTTTACAGCAGCTTTTACCCCCCTTATGCAGATATTTGTGGCCATGCTTGATTTCTCTGTACTAAAGGAGGAAATTTACCTGGGAAGGTTGGTTTCTTTAATGACTTTCTAGATTCCACCATTTCTACTTTCCATTGCATCTAAGGTATCTCTATCTGCAATAAGCAGTGTTGCAGGATCTGCCTTGGTTATTGCTGGCATGTATATTCTTCTGTGGGGAAAAATCAAAGAGGAAAGGCAACATGCTCTGAAGGATACACAAACAAATCGGGATATTGAATGTCAATAGCAGTGCCACCAATGGTAATGCATAACTTTGACCCAAATGTGTCCTCTAATCTTTGAGGGATACAAGTTCTATAAATAACACAAAAGAAATAAAATGCTGTTATAGGAACCAAAAGCAGTTAAGACTTCTATACAAAACAGAAGATAAAAAAGTTTAACTTGAGGATAAATATTTTGTCAATTATCCAAGACAAAAGTAAACATCAAACACTGCATGCTTAATCTTGAAGTTTTATCTTAACTATATGGATTTGTACACGCAAAGCACAAGAGTTCCAACTTCATATGGCGAGATGGAACAGCATCTACCAGTCAAAATCTGGAATATTAAAGAAGTAACATTCACACCCTCTTAAATAAAGGGGAAAAAACGGTGAAACTGAGAAGAAAACAATTTCACTTTCAATCAATCACCATCACATCATCTAGAAAAAAAAATTAATAAGCATAAAACCTTGTTGTTGCTACCTTGTACAAACGAAATATCAGCAAGCAAAAAATCTGAACCTGGAATATCAAGTTCATTTCAGACAACAAGAATACTCAATACAATTTGCTGCAATCACTGCATCCAATTCCAATAATATCAATTTGATTAAACTCATGTAATAGTGGTCACTTAACATTTTAATATTTAACTGGGTATATATATGCAGTAGTAACGAACGATACAAATACTGAAATACATTACATAAAAAGAAGCAATACATCTAACTCGGCTGTGCAATTTTTTTCCCACTCATTAACTGATAGTTACAGTTCAAAATTTACATTCAGCGAGTTGTAACCTACATTTTCCATGAATTGCTTTCTTTCTTTGATAAAAAAAAATTATGGTGGGAGAATGATGCCTCAATTTTAAAGCAGGAAAAATCTCTCAACTCCAAAAACACTTATAAAGGACTTAATGTGAAGTGAAGACATTTTGCTATAAACCCATAAACCAAAAGGACTTCTGATTCCTATAAATAACATTGAGCTCTAGATTATTTGCGATAATTCTTCCAAAAATTAAATTGCAAACTTTTAACACCATCTATTCAAAAGATAAGCAAGTCATCTTCCATTGATACATTCAGCAATCTTTCCTGATTGTCTTCGTGACAGCTAAGTTTCATTTGATAGACAACAAAATTTAGCATAAAATAAGTTTCCTCTGAATCAGGATGTGTTTTATCATGAGCAATAAATCTATGAAGGACTCCAGATATTTCAACAAAACTAAACCCAGGCGATTTTTTAACTCCTCTTCTCTCCATAGCTTCTCTCATGCTTCTCGCATCATCCCAGCGTCTGTCAACCGCATACATATTTGATAAGCCAATATTTTTTTATTTTTATTTTTTTGATCGGCAAAAATTTGATAAGCCAATATATCTACCATCATGATTTGGTTCTAGCTCAATAAGCTTCCGGCCAACTATTTCTGCAAGAGCTAAATTTCTATGGTTAATACACCCACTAAGAAGGGCACCTAACATGGAAGCTGTTGGTTCTGTGGGCATTTGACAAATAAATTGGTATGCAGTGATTAACTGACCTGCACGTGCCAACGCATCTACCATGCAAGCATAGTGCTCACTTGTAGGTGTCATGCCACATTTACTTAGACTCTCAAAGAAGTACCATGCTTCTTTAACTCTCCCTCCATGGGCACAGGCAGCCAACAAGCACAAGTATGTGACCTCATCAGGACAGATACCAACTATTTGCATTTCCTTAATCAATTTAAGGGATTCTTCAACCAATCCATGTGTTTCAAGACATCCAATCACTGCATTCCAAATCAACACATCAGTTTGACTCTTAGAGACACAGTGGAATATAAGCAAAGCCTCCTATATTGCCCCACATTTGGCATACATGTCCACAAGAGAAGTCCGCAAGACCAATGTCAGTGGCAACCCATCGTCAACTATGTATTTGTGTATCATTCTCCCCTTTTCTAAAGCACCCAGGTGTGCACAGGCACATGAGACACTCACCATGGTTACTTCATTGGCTTTGGGCCCAACAGCCTGCATCTTTTCAAAGACAGCCATAGCTTCCATGTATTCCCCAGCCTTAACATAACTGTCAAGCAAAGAGCTCCATGACTGAACATTCTTCTCTAACATGGACTCAAAAACTTTCTGAGCCATAACCATTTCTCCACACTTAGCATAGCCATCCAACATGGAATTCCATGAAACCACATTTTTTTTGCTGTATACTATCAAATACCTTCTGAGCCCACATAATATTCCCGCAAGCAGCATACATGTGAATCAAAGAATTCTGGATAAATCTATCAGATTCATGCCCAGTTTTTATAATGTGGGCATGCACAGATACACCAGTTTCCTGGTTTAAAAGGCGCGCTGATGCCTTCACAAGAAATGGGTATGTAAGATAATCTGGTGCAACCCCAAGTTGCAGCATCTTTAGAAAAATGGATACGGAATGGATTGGATTTTTGCTATTTGAGTATCCTCTTGTGATTGTATTCCAGCTAAAAATTGCTGGACTGGAAAACTGGGAGAATACCCTGTCGCCTAGATTTGACAGAGCAGAAAAACAAAGAATTTTGGATATAAATGGATCATCTTGAGATAAGCCAAAGGAGATCACAACAGCATGAAGTTGCTTCAGTTCGAGCATTGGTTTGCATTTATCAAGGAGGCTGAGTAGATTATGGTTTATATTTGTAATTTTACACGACAATGACACACCAAGCATTTAGAAATATATGTTGTAACACTTGCAGGTCTGATGCTTCAAGTGTTATGTATCATCCAAGCAAGGGTGAGCCCAGGCAACACTGTTAAGAGACATAGAATACAATGGTCAGGGATCAATAGGTCCTCTAGCTCTGAATTGAATTTACAAAGTGAGTCATTAATGAAATAGAGCCAGCAACGTAAATGGGAAGTCAAATTAAGACCTAAAGGAAGCCCTCGGGCCAAAGCAAAACTAAACAAAAAGGTGAAGTAGATTATTTGAACAAATGAAGAAATAAGGGAACCTGTCTTCTTTTATTGTTCATTTTAAGTTATTAAATTCACAAAACCTTCCAACAGCCCACAATTTCATATCACTTTCAATTAGCAAAAATGCAGCAAAATAAGATTTTAGTATTGATGAATCAAGACCCAAAAATAAAAAGTTAAAACCAGGGTCAGGCAAAATATCTATAATAAATTTGAACTGAATCAAACAACCTGGCATGACCCATGGATTATGAGAATGCATGGTTACTCTCATAAAGGTTTAATTCCCAATTAATCACAGGAAAAAGTTCAAATCCCAGCCCAAAATTTGAAGAATAAGCCGATCTCATATTTCTTAACTTCAAAGTCCTTCCACCAATAATTTAGTCACCACTAAAAAATAGGTTCTCACAACATGATTTGAGACTGAGCCATCACAATCAAGATTAGGAACCAAGAATTAAACAGGAAAACAAGGATTACACACTATTTAGACATTTAATCAAACACAGATACACAATAATATGCTTCAAGTCTTCAACCTCGAATCACAGTGCAAGATAATAAAAAGTGACTTTCTGTAATTGAAACCCAGTCACATAAATTCTTTTACTGATTCCAATCTCTTGACTAAACAGATGGATTATACCAAATTCAACAAGTATAATTCAAAACCAAATATGTAGTCAAAAATAAAATTTATAAGGCCTTCTTTTGTTTTTCTAGAAAACTCAACTTGAGAACATAGCAATAATATTCCCCTCTGTACCTTGTTATGTTATATTCCGTGAGAGTTGAAAAGGTTCAGCATAGCAGTGCATAATATGAATTTTCTCAAGCAGTCCAATTTGTACAAATGATTTATTCAAGTAGTTGATCGTGCAATAAAGTTTCATTCAATCGTTTTATCAAGCAGTTTGCAATCAGTAACCCTGTCTGTGATTCCCGAAAATATCTCTAACAGCTTTGAAACCAAGTTACTTCAAACATAAAAGCAACACGAAAAAATTGAAATATAAAATGAAGCATACAATACAACAACAACAACAACAACAACATCAAAGTAGACAAAAGACGCAAAACCAACAATATAGTTAAGCCCAAGTGATTCATACCCGCAAAAAGAGACGTGTTGATGTTTGTGGAGCTTTCCTTGCACGCAACATGCCACGGGAATTTCCACTTGCGTAAGCTTTCTTTTCGCCTTTATATTATATCTTAATCTTATTTGTTGCACTTCACTTGTTTCGATGTTGCAATGCAATTTCATGCATTTCTTTCCTCACGTAGGGTACGTTCGTTTGACGAGAAATAAAACGGAAAAGAAGAAAAAAATGAAAAATAAAATGAAGTGAAATTCATATTTTTATATTTTATTTTAATTCAAAACTTTTATTTCAATTATTACTTTTTTCTTTTCACTCTACTGTATAAACTACAACATACTTATATCAAATATTTACTTCTTCCTTTTGGGTTAACTAACACTTTGATACTCGAAAGTGTAGTTCATTTTTGCTTACCTAATAGTAAAAATGGACAATAGAAGTGTAAGTGATCCAAATTAATAATTTGTTAGTGGAACTTGAACTACATTGTTTAAAGTTTCAACTAATAACCGTTATTATTTTTTTTTAAATTATTAAAATTATATTATAGCTCATAATTATTAAATTGAGTTATTCTCTTAAACTAAATATAAGTCTTGTATCTTGCAAGTGAACAAAAGTGGAAGTTTAAGATTTTTTTTAACTTAATATCTCACTAACACAAAATTAGATAGCTAGTATTTTTTATTATATATTTATTAGGTGGTCGAAATTGAGTTGAAATTAATAGGATTAGGAAGTTATAAACTTGTGTACCCAACTTTAATTTAAGTGGGTATACTAAACAAAACACTACTCAATCACATAACCTATAAAAATGTAATTAGGTTGAATTAAGTTGAATGGGTTTATGGATTGAATGCAACCCACTTATATCCCTAATTAATAAATAAAAAAAGATAATATATATATGTGAAACAATTTACATGTGACATTCTTATAATGAATAACAATATCAAAAAGACTTAAATACTTTTTTTCATTCTTATAAATTAGTATTCTTTTTCATTTTCTTCCTTGTAATTTTTTTTCCAATTTAGTTATTATAAAATACGTTTGTTTTATTATTCATTCTTAAAACACTTCCGATAGCATTTTTTAATTATTCAAAGTCCTATTTTAAAGTGTTTTAAAGACAAAAAAAAATAAAATAACAATATTTTGTAAGGACTAAACGAAAAAATTAATTTTGTAGGAACGAAATATGAAAAAAAAATACTAAATTACAAGGATAAAATATATTTAAATTTATAAAAAATTTACAATAAAAAAATAATATCAAGAATCAAAATAATTATTTATGTTCTTTTCTGATGACGATGCTATTTAATTTTTCTTGAGAGTATATCAAATGTTAACTTAGAAGGAATGCAAATAAGCAAAAGAATACTCCTTCAGCATATATAAATCTTACCTTGTATAAAAAGCATTAAAACAATATAATAAATATTTTAAAAAATAAGTTAAAAATTAGGAATTAGGAATTAATATTTTAAAAAATAAAACCTCTAATAAAAATGTTGAAAACTTCTTCTTCTTTTATATTAAATAATCAAATAACTTGTTCGACTAAAAAAAATAAAACTATAAACTACTTAAAATGTATTGTAAAAAAGAGAATAAATGTTAAATGTTATTTAAGTAATGTTAACTAAAATTAACTTGTCATATATAGCCAAAGTTATAGTCATAATTGAATGAGACTAACATAAGAACTAAATCAACTAATGTGTTAAACGGAATTTTTTTAAGTATTATTTTTCCGCTTAAATATTTTATTTAGGGACAAAAATGAAGATTTACTCCAAATTCCAAAATAAACGCATCTTAGGAATATTATCTCAAACTAAATTATATAAAACAATGCATATTCCCCAAGTTTTAAGTAATTCGGAATCCGCAACTGGAGCCGTTGATCTTATGTGAGACCCACAGTAATGGACGGTTGCGTTGAATCGGAGCGTAGAAACTTGTGGACCCAACAGAGGCTCCGTATTTCTCCGTCGACCTTTCTGTTTTGATTTTGATTTTCGTTGCCGTTTCCTCGGCTCCTTCTCTCTAACCCTTTCCTATTTCTTTATTTATTTATTTTACAATAATAACATATAATAATAATAATTATTGTTAAATTGTGATATATAATATAATCATATTTACATATATTCTCTTGGATTCGATCCTCTAATCTATCTCCGCTCTTCCTCCTCATTCTCCTTCTTAAAATTCATCTTCAATTCAATTCTCTGTCACCGTTCCTCATTCGCATGGAGAACGACACAGCCGCCGCCGCTAACAATAACACCACCGCCACCGCCACCGCGAAAGCAGGTTCCGGAGGAGTGAAATCGAACAACTATAACCTAGAAGAGGAGCATTCCAATTTGAATGGCGAGGAGCAGATGGCAGAACAAGTGGAGGCAGAAGAAGAGGAAGATCGAGAAGCCGATGAAGGCGAAGGAGAAGAAACTGGATCTGCTGCGCCCAACCCGCGCCAACCTTCCAGAACCCCTTTCACTAATCTCAGCCAGGTCGATGCTGACCTCGCTCTCGCTCGAACCCTTCAGGAGCAGGTTCCCCCTCCTCTTATCATTTCTTTGTTTTAATTATATTCTATGCACGTGCTTTCATATGGAAACCCAAATTAAGTGAACTAGTTTAAGCTTTACCAATCCCATTTGGACAGTGATTTGATTTGTGAATTTCGAGTAATCGAAATTGTTTTCTGTATCGAAATGCTTCAAACTGCTTAAACCCTATATTTATGCATGTAATGATAGCTGCCTAAGGACATGCAGATACCAGGCGTTGATTGATATCTCTGATGAGACATTTTGCTTTACTGAATTTGTGTTAAGGTATAATGTCTACATGTCATGAAGCTGTGTTGGATCAGTTTTGCTGTGTGAAACTTATGATTCTCTCCCAAATTGTTTCCTCTTAAAAGAAGGATAATCAAAGCCGAACTTCACACCAGGAACTAATTATTCCCGTTGATTCTATACATCAGTGCCATCATTGCTGCTGACCAAGATTTTATACCCTTGATGTTGATAACACCTAGATATCTATGGACGAGAGAGAGAGAGAGAGAGAGAGAGAGAGCTGAATATAACGAATGAATGTTGTTGTATAATGAGATTTACTAATTTGTTTTCATTAGGCTCGTTGCCTCCCCATGTATGTATTTACAATTATATACTTATACTAAGTATAAATACAAATGTTGATTTTTGTTTTTGATTTTCATATTCCTCTTATTTATTTTGTGTCATTTAATTATTGAACAGGAAAGGGCATATATGATGCTGAGAATGAATAATGATGGAAGTGATTATGGAAGTTGGGAAGGCGGAAGCTATTTGCATGATGATGGGGATGATTTTGATGATCTACATGATGGCACTGATGTGGATGAGGATGAGGACGAGGATGATGATGAAGATGATGAAAATGAGGAGTGTGAGGATGAAGATGCATTTGATGTCCATGCTCAGGCTAGTGCTGCAGAACATGAGAATCCCAGTATTGAATTTGACCCAGATGTATTTTCAAGTGATGAAGCATATGCAAGAGCATTACAAGAAGCCGAAGAGAGGGAAATGGCAGCTAGACTGTTGGCTCTTGCTGGGATAAATGATCGTAAGTTTTCTTGGCTATGGCTGTAACTTGATGGATTTTTAGTTAATTCTTTTTTATAATTGTCCTTAGAACCACCAGTTTCATTTTCAATTTCAGGGGAGGAAGAGGACATAGAGGAGCATGGTGCTAATTCTCAGGTAAATGTCTCTATTTTATGTGTATCTGATTGTCTGTATATGTGTGCAAACATTCAAAAGGTGTGAAACCTGAGTACTGTATAATATCTTACGGTTCCTTGGAAAATAATACCTGTGGATGGATATTTGCTTTAGTTATAGACATAGTTTGATCCTATTTTGAAAATTAATGTAACTTAGCATAGACCTTTTCTTTTGGGTATTTTGGAGATTTTTTTGGTCTATCCAGCTACTGCATCATTTTTAGGGTAGACTTGAAAAAAAACATCCACCCCAAAAAAGCTCTACATCTTTAGGAGAACAGAGGGTGGGAAAAAAGAATGAGTCGCTGCAACTTAGAAGCCTTGCCCTTGGCACAATGGTAAGGCTGTTGCCTTGGGTGTGGGGTTAGGCTGCAAATATCTACACTCCTTAGACCTTGTCAGGAGCCTCATGCATTGGGCAGCCCTTTGTTAATATTTAAATTTAGGTAAAAACAATTTTATGTTATCTTTTTCTGTTTTTCTTTGAAATTAAAGGTTTGCTCTTTAAGGCAAATCTTTTTTGCATCAGAAACAAATAGGGATGAAACCAAATCTATTGGATGATAGGCTTATGGTGGGAGCCATTTATTTATCCAATGGTTTATATTTGTGGCATAGCAGTTTTGGGAGCAATCACTACAGTGAAGAAATCAGCAAAATCGAAAATTCCCTGTTTAATTTGTAAAGGAATTTGTCTCTCTATACAGGATAGTGGTTGCTATTGCAGTCCACTGATGCTGTGATGGCCAAGACTCTATCTAAAATACTCTGCTATTTTCAGATAGTGGCTGCTATGTTGACAACTTGTTAAAGTTCTGTGTCAATAGCATTAACATGATTTAAATGGCAATAACTTTGTTAACAAAAAATCCCATGTATTATATGGGTCAAAACCTTGGAGATAAAAGATTAATCTCATTTCTTTGAGAATAAAGAGAAATTATTAGAATATATATATATATATATATATATATATATATATATATAAGTAAATGAAAGTTTAAGGCTATAATTATATCATTGGACCAACAATTGGCTCAATTTCTTTCATTTTAAGTCAAAATTGCTTATTCTGATTAAGCTTCTTCATCTTGTTTATTAACACACAAAATCAGTTAGGCTGGATTGATTTGTTATTATTTTTTGGATTGTAGATTTTGATTGTGTTTCTCATGTAATGCTGTTTTAATTCTGTAAATTCTTCTTGTTGTTCATCTGATTTTCCAGGATGCTTGGGAGGATGTTGATCCAGATGAACTTTCATACGAGGTAACTTTGATCTATGTACCAAAGTTTCTGCCATGCTGTCCATCTTCCCTGTCTCCTTGTGTTTCATTTATAAGAGTAAATGTCAATTATTTCAGGAATTACTGGCCTTGGGTGAAGTAGTTGGAACTGAGAGCAGAGGTCTTTCAACCGATTCTATTGCCTGTTTACCTTCGGTCAACTACAAGATTGGCAGTGATCAACATGGAAGCAATGATTCGTATGTGCAGATTCTGTTACTTCTAACCTTAACTGTGTCCATGATATACCATAGTGCCTGATTGTTGTGGTCCTGTGTCAGGTGTGTCATTTGCCGGGTGGACTATGAGGATGGTGAGTCCTTGACAGTTCTTTCCTGCAAACATCTGTACCATCCTGAGTGCATTAACAATTGGTTGAAAATAAACAAGGTATGGTTCTGCCTTATCGTTTACATTTGGTAGCATAGATGTGGTCAATGCACATATTTTCATGTAGTTAATAGTTTCCAATTTCCAGGTGGTAGTTCAAGTTTACGGTTCCATTAGGTCCTTAATACATGCACCTGTATGTGGCTGGTTGGATAATGCTTGTGCCCTAATCCCAAGGCAGTTATAGCCTTATAGGGCATATAGATATTCTTTTGTGATTGTTAGTCTTGTTCTGCTTGTGAGGTGCTTTAGATACCTTGAATTGAACTTGGATCTGTTTCTTTTTTTAATCCTGATTTTTCTATTGAATATTTTTAAAAGCTGTAAATCAACAGCCCTCATAGATATTCTCTTTATCTTCTAAACTTTTATAGCTGTTTCTTTGATATTTCCTTTTTTGAGTTTTTAACAAGAAACTGGTGTGGAGTTTGAAACATTTCACTGCCGCTAGTAGATATTGATATCATCCATTATATAGTGTTTCTACACTTGGCAATTAAAGGCTAGACTAAACTACACTTTGACTTGAGTCATTACGGTTTGGGAGGAAGCTTTAGCCTTAAAGAAATGATAACTAGTTAAACTTTGAGAATGATGTGAAATGATAAATTGAAGAAAAATGGTTTACAATTACCATAATTATAATAAGTTTTGAAGGATCTTTGGTCCAAAAATAGGCATTTAGAGTGACTGAAAGGCGATAGAAATCAATGATACCGTTTTAAAAGATGTGTCCTGTACAATCACCAAGACCGCCCCTCTTGAAAAATTGTTTTAGGCTTGAAATAGAGTCACAGGGCAGTTTACCCTATAAAAAAGACAAAGCAGTTTGTGAGACCACTTGAGTTGGTAAAGTTGAAGCATGAACATGAATTATGATTGGTCCACGTCATTGTACAGGACACATCTTTTATACTGAGCCATTTTATAATGATGATTGTTCAAGTTTCATTTACAAAATCTAATAATAATGTATCAACAACTCATAAATTACCTCATCATTCATCATTTTGAACAAATTAGATTGGTGTAACCCTTTGCTTTTTGTCTGCAGGTTTGTCCAGTTTGTAGTACTGAGGTATCTGCTTCTGGGAGCAACTTGTAGGAGGATTTAATAGATGTTCTTCACTTCAAATTGAAGAAAATTTGTGCCAAGTTGGGGGCTAATATCCCTTATTTTAATAGCATTTCCATATTAGGGAGATAGTCTGTGCTATTGTCTCCAGCTCCTTCATTTTGAATGTAACATGTAACTTTTGGAACCAGCTCTCTAGATTATCTTTATTTTAATGGAAAATGAATGGCATTTAAGTGGCCAAGGGGATAACTGTTGTGATGGTTACTGTGGCTCTTTTTTACAGCATTTGCAAAGACCATAAAAAATTTATATAAATGATAAAATGTTTTTTAGCAAAAGATAAAATTATATTTTATTTGAAAGTCTTATCACAAATTATTATTTTTAAATAAGTTTTCATGAATGTTATATTAAGGTTATGTTTTGTAAAATTATCTGAAACTTAAAAAATTAATTGGAAAAATTGAAAAATTAATTGATAATTAAAAGTCGAAAAAATAATTTATTAAATTATAAGTATTTGATAAAAATAGTTATAAAAATAATTGAAAAGTATAATAAGATAAAAAGAAATTAAAATTTATTTAAAAATAATAATTAGAAAATTAGATAAATATTTAACATAAAAATAAATATAAATATAAAAGTTAAAAGTTAAAAATTAATATTTTAAAAAATGTTAAAAATTATTTTAAAAAATCAAATAAAATTTTTAACTAATAAAAAAATTATAAACTTAATTGAAATCTCTTAGTGCAACATAATCTAAACTATGTTTGTAAGATAAATTTGATTCCCTAAAAAAAGCAGATAAATTTGATTGTCAATTCTATATGCATATTTTGATATTTATTTTGGTGTTAAATAACCTATTTTAATTATAAAAAAAAAAAAAAAAAACTTGAAATGATGTGACGAAATTATTCGTTATTCCGTGATGTATATGTGTGGCCAGAAATTTGGGAGAAAATATATTTGGGCAATGCAAGACAAGCACAACACAAGACTGGTATGAAGAATTTATCATAACTATTCCTTTCCTTTATCGTTTCATTCAGAAAACATGGACACCGTGACACTGTCACTCCTCCCTCTCCCTCCGGTTCCGGTACGTACAGTGTCCGCGTCTGCATCAACCTCGTCCTCTGTCCCTCTCACTCACTCCTACTCCTGGTCGGCCAGGCAGAGGCTCTCCTCTCACAGAACAAGACTCAGTTTCCGGAATCATTCCTCTGAGGTTCCTAAACTTACGGTGACATGCGGTGTGGGTGTGACGGAGATCAACCAGACCCAATTCAAAGACACGGTGCTGAAGGCTGACCGTCCGGTTCTTGTTGAGTTCGTCGCTACTTGGTGCGGTCCTTGCCGTCTCATCTCTCCCGCCATGGAATCCCTCGCTAAGGTTTTCTTTTGCTTCCAACAACACTTAAATTACGTATTGTTTGCAACTAATTAAACGGCTTTCTCGATGTTGACAGACTAGGTTAACATTTTAGGGAAAAACTTCAATTTGTAAGCTTTTGACTGGTCATAGAGGAAAAGGGTAAATTAGAAATTTAGTCCCTACTTAGACATAGTTCTTAGTTTCAATACTTCCATGAAAAAATTCCACATTTTAGTCTCTTACATTTATGAATTGGTTCCTGCTGCTTGCTGAATGTACTGTGGTGTTATATATTTCATGTTTTTTGGCAAACATCTCTCCTACATGACGATAGGGATCAACTTGACAAACATTTGCCGATCGAGCAAACACGTAACACTAATGATAACCTTAGCAAATGGTAGGAATCAATTTGTAAGCATTTTATAATAAATAAAATAAAAATAAAAAAAATCCTTGTGTAGAGGTTTTTGGGAATTTTTTTTTGTGGTACTGAACTAGTTGACCATATTATTACCAAATAATGATATGTACCAGGAAGTATGATACAAGGAGTAAAAATGTGAAATGAAAATACTCTATTCAACCAATAACACACCGAATGCAAATCTTTTGAGAAGGCTGCTCCTTGTTAGAAAGAACTTGATTGTTAGAAATAAGAGATGGGGTTTCTAGTCTATCTATTTTTATATACAAGGAACATGAAAAGTTAAAAAATCATTATATAATTATCCAAAAATTGCAATTGAAAAAAGAGGAATGCTTGCAATACACTGTCTCTATTATTATTTATTGAAATTTATTAGAAATCACAAAATTGTTTGTTTCTCACTCTATCTAATAAACCCCACTCATTATTTCGTAGTTTTCTATAAATTTTAATAGGGTAACGTATATTGGAAAGAATATGTTAGAAATTGTGTTGCTAGTACTTGGTATAGAAAAATAATCCAAAAAATTACATTAGAAAAGAAAAAGAAAGGTTTGCAATGATTTTTCCTCAAACTGGATTAATGATTGATTTCTAGGTTTTGCATCGAGGTTAACCAACACCTGATAGTAACAACGTATACAATGGTGAAATGGAGAAGAAATAAGGGAAAATAGTTCTAGGCTTTTGAGAGGCCTAGTCTCTCCCACTAGTCCCTCCTAGCCTATTTTCTCTCTAACTACACACTCTCCCCCTCTAACTTTCTGTCAACTTGACAGTTAGTTACACCATTTTTCTTTTTTTAATTCCATTCAGGTGCACCACAACCCATTGTCTGGCATTACACATGTACTCCGCCGCACTCTTCTTGTAAACTTTGGTGATCTTGGGCCTTGGGCTTGTACCAAATAATAACTGTTTGATGATTGTTGAATGAATCCCAACATAATGCTGCTAATGGTCATTGGTGGAAGAGGTATGGCAATAAAAATGTAAAATACAAGTCTTCTAGTTTTTATGAATTTCAGAAAGCTTTTGGTAATTGCTGACGAATGCAGTCACAGTAACATTAGAAGAACGACTTTGAGCAAACATCATTCTCTCTATAATTTGTCTCTATTTTGTTAAAACTTATAGGAAGTTGGATCCCATTGTATTAGTAGGAGCTCTTTTAGCCCTTAATCTTTTTAGGCACAGCATTTGCAATTTTTTAATGCTTGCAAAAGTTTGAGACATATAGTTTTGGTTGGATCATTCTGGTTCATGATTCAAGATTCAAGGAGCAAAATTTTCACTGAATGTGAAACAAATAGTATGATTTTCCCGAAAACTATTGTCAAGTGTTCTTTAGGACCTTAATTTGTCTCCCCTGGACCCTGATTATTTTTTATAATAATAACTTGCAGGAATATGAAGACAGATTAACGGTTGTAAAGATTGATCATGATGCCAACCCGCAGATAATTGAAGAGTATAAAGTTTATGGACTACCGACATTAATACTCTTCAAGAACGGGCAGGAAGTTCCAGAAAGCAGAAGGGAAGGTGCAATTACAAAAGTGAAACTTAAAGAGTACGTGGATGCTTTATTGGAATCAATATCAGTTTCATAGTCATCATCATATTCATATATGTTTCAAAGTTCTGACCTGTTCTGGGAGACTTGCGATATAGGAGCATATCTGTTTGTTTCCATATCTTGTATGAAACAGTTTAACAGGCTTATACAGTTGTATAATCTATATAATTTCTGAAGCTGCAAATACAGCATAATGTGGTGAAGGAAGGTTGTGCTAAAGGGTTTCTACTCAGGGCTGGGATTCAGTCATTCTAAATCCAAAAATAAAATTTGATAGAGTCAAATGCGAAGAAAAATAAAATAAAAATTGAAAAAAGATAAGTATTTGGCAGGGTAATTGGGTTCTAAAATGATGGCATCCTCTCTCTCAGTCAGGCTCGTGTTCAGTCCTTGCAGCGGAGTTTTGGGGAATTTGGCATGGATTACATCTAGCTTGGAATCGAGGTTTTCGCAGGATTGTTGTGTATTTTGATTTTGATTCTAGCAATGCTATTAATTTTTGCTAACTGTTGGCTGTTGCTGTTGCAATATTCATCCTTGCTATAATTTGGCGAAGTCCATAGGGACCAAATCAATTGGACTAACATGTACCAAGAAGTGAATCAAGTAGCTGATGCGTGGCTAAATTTGGGATCAATCTTAATCATCGTTCTCAGGTGTTCGATTGATGTAATTCCTGATTTTATTTTGAGTTTCTTAAGGGCCGACTTAATCTTTTATTATTTTCAAATTATTTATTAAATTAAAGTAAAATATCTTGAAAGTGACTTAGGATATGTTTGGATAAACTTTTCTAGAAGCACTTCTAAGATAAGAAAAAAAAAATATGAGATCAACTTTTCCTAACTAAAAATAAATTTTTCATTAACTAATTTTTAGAAGTTTACCAATATTTTTTTTTAAAAGATGAGATAATATCTACAAATTAACTAATGGAAAACTTATTTTAACTTATGAAGAAGTTCATTTCATGTTTTTCTTCTTCTAAAAGTGCTTCTAGAAAAGTTACACTCAAACATGTCCTTGATCTGTTTCTGTTTCAATTTACTTTTTTTAATTTGTTAAACATATTTTATATTTTTAAATTTTTGTCTTTAAATATAATATTTTTTTTTAATTTTACCTGTATTAATTATGTTTATATCTCTTATAATTTTAAACATTATATATATATATATATATATATATATATATACTTCTTAAATCTATTCTCGCAAAAAAAAGTTATAACTCTTATTTAGTTATTTGTTTTTCAAAATTTACCTAAATTAAATTTTGAATGATTGTCTTCATCAATAATTATTTTTACTTGCATCGTTTACTTTGAGAATTGGGTTATAAATATAAATTCAATGATTTTATTTTTAATGGTAACAATATCTAGCAATCGATTGGGTTATATATTAGGTTTGTGAAATAACCTTGATTTTTTTTTATACACTTAAATCTTACATCATACCCCTCTTTGCTATCACAATTACACGAATACGGGATAGAGTCTAATAAAATTTTCGTGCGTGAAATCAATATCATTTTCTTAATCAATAATTCAACATTTCTTTTGATACATAGGAACTCAAGCTCTTTTATTTCCCATTTTCAGTCCTTATATATATCATAGGCATTCTTGATTCAACTTTGAGCAGTAGTTGGCTTGCGATCATTATCAACCTGTGGAACAATCTTTGACCAAAACCAATGTGACCTCCACACTAAATGCATTTCTTCAATGGGGATGTTCTTTGTCTCAGGCAACATCATGGCAATGAAGATGGTCATGATGAGCACAAATGCAGCAAAGAAGAAGAAAAGGCCAAACTTCAAGTGGCAAAGCATGGCTAGGAAAACTTGAGCAATAGCAAAAGTGAACAACATGTTTACGGCAACATTGGTGGCTTGACCTGCAGAACGAATCTCAAGAGGGCAAATTTCACTAGGCACCAACCATCCTAGTGGACCCCATGACCATGCAAATGCAGCAACAAATGCACATATGAAGAACAAAATAAGGTCGGCTTCTCCGGAAGAAAATGACCCTTCGCCACTCACCCCGAACTTCATAGCAATCATGACTCCGGTAGCAATCTACAAGCAATTATATATATTATTATCTTTAATTAGCCAATTAAGCTATGTAAGGATTTGATTTAGCTTACAAAGTAGTACTAACTTAACAAGTTGTAGCATAACTTTCACTATAACTTATTTCTTATAAATAAGACGAGAGACAGTATTAATAATTAGTTGAGTTAATAAATTTTTACCTGGCAAATAAGCATTTGAACACCACCTTCAAGGAATAAAATTTTTCTTCCAACCTTGTCCACAGTGAGGATGGAAACAAAAGTGGCAACCACATTTACACCTCCGGTGATAACTGAAGACATAAGGGAAGCATCGTTGCCAAAGCCCAAAGTCTTGAAAAGGACAGGGGCGTAAAACATGACAACATTAATGCCAGTAAGTTGTTGGAAAAAGGGAATGAAGGTGCAAAAAATGAGTTGAGGCCTGTATTTTGCTTGTGTAATGTTCTTCCATGGGTGCTCCACCTCTTTAGCTGACTCGCTTGCATCAACAAGATCTTGCAACTCCTCTTCAACATTGTCAATGCCGCGGATCTTTTGCAACATTTTCTTGGCTTCTTCCTTTTGGCCTCTTTCAATCAGGGAATTAGGTGTATCACCTAAGAAAAGAGATCCCACACATAACATGACTGCAGGAATAGCTCCAGCACCCAAAGAAATTCTCCATCCATTTTCTAGTTTTGATGTTCCATAGTTGATAAGGTTTGCAGCTAAGATGCCAATTGTGATCATCATTTGGAAGCCCATATTAAGTGCACCTCTAATCTTTGCAGGAGCCATTTCGGACAAATATACTGGAACAGACTACATATTGAAAATAGTATGTATACGTACAACAATAATTAGAAACAACACAAAAATTTAATCATAATATTAAAATTAAAGCAAACTCAATGTTATCGTGCAAAATTTTCATGGACTGACAGCAGCCACGCACTGCTAGTGAGATTAGTTTTTGAAGCAGTGGGTTGGAAAACACATGTAATCTTTGACTGAGGACAAAAAAAAATCAATGTTATGATCGCGATCTTACCTGATTACAATATCCTACACCGAAACCAAGCAAGAGACGGCCTATGATAAGCATTTCGATGTTGACCGCGAAACCGTTCAACAATGCCCCCACAAGGAAAAATAAGCCTCCTAAAAACATGGAGGCCTTGCGTCCCATCATCCTTGTGGTGGAAGAAGCAAAGAAAGAAGCTACTAATGCAGCAAGATACAAAGAAGAGGTAAATAGTGTAAGGAGTTCGTTGTCAAATTTGCAATATTGGCTTCTATGGCCGACATCATCTTGCATTTGTTTATAGACACCGGGAAAGAATTTGATGAGAAATGGTTCCATGGAAGTCACTCCTCCGGTTATTCCAAGATCATAACCGAAGAGTAAGCCTCCCATGGCTGCCACAAAGCATGTAACCAATACGAATGCAGTGACCTTCCCTTCAAATTGCTTTGCATTTCCCGAAGCTACATAACCTCCTCCTGCCATTGTTTAAGTTGTTATAGTAATTATTACAACAAATCTCTCTGGGTTGAATACTAAGGTTGGATCGATGATCCTGCTTGATGATGTTGTGTTATTGCTAATAGACAACTAGCTCCTTGTATTCATATTCCCTCTTACTTCAAATTCTTCCTTTCTTTCCTTGCTTCTGTGTTGTTTGAATAAGAATCATGATTTTATAGGGCGAGCGGAGCTGCTCTACATGTTAGCCTCTCCTAAAACTAATGGCCATCACTAAAATTAGGGAGTCAAAAACAATTTTTTTTTACATGTGGTAGAAATTGCAGATATCGTTTGTTTTAGCTAGAAATTAGAGAGTCATAAACAAATTTTACTATTATTAGATTAGAACAAGGTGAAATGCTAACTTTAGAAAACTAAGCCAATTACAAACTCCAGACGATGTTTTTATAATATTTTTTCCAGACAATTGTTTAAATTGATTGTAAAATAATCAATTCTATGTCTGAAAAAAAAGCCAAAAAAACATATTATAGTAAAAAGAAAACAAATACTACCTCTTAAATTTGTATTATGCGTGATTTCGGTCTTTTAAATTTTCTAAGTCAATTAAGTCTCTTATTTAAAAATAAATAAATAAATTTCGCCATTCTACCAATTTGTTTCTACCTAAAACTCTAGAATATTTTTTTTCATAAAAATACTCACAAATTGAATCAGTTATGTTTTTTTTCTTAATAAAAACATCACATTTCAAGATACCGTGAATAATGATGCATTTGGAATTAACGTCACCAAAGTTATGCGCTAACTAGTCAAGATACCGTGAACATAAATGGATGATGAGACATATGAGACATGTTTATTTTCCAATATGACTCCCATATTTGGAGTATATTATGTCCAAGTTAAATACTTTCAATTGCTTGATAGTATAATGGTACCAAAAAATACAATGACTACAAGTGTACAAAATTTGTAGTGTCTAGGTCTCAAGGACTTGACATTCGTCAACTTACCTCTGTAGAATGTTCATAAGCCCTTTCGAGCTGGGCATCAAAATATTCATATTTATCATCTTCTTCATCTTCGTCAACAAGTTTAACAATACCATTAACTTTAGGTAAACTGTTATTTTCACCGAAATGCCCTAAGAGCTCATTAGCCTCTTCCCTTTCGTCATCTGTTTTTGGTAAAGATAGAAGGACATTTTTAGCTTTCTGATCAGGAGGAATTCCATTAGACTCCATTTCCTTAAACCAATGAATAGCACTGTCGAAGTCTCCACTTTTTCCATATGCATCCATGATAGTAGTCAAAATTGTCTGATTGGCCTTGATTCCCCGAACAAGCATTTCTTCATACTTTTTCATTACCATCTCAAGATCATTTATCTTAGCATACCCTTTAATCAAGGTTCCATAAGTGACAACATTAGGCTCAAAGCCATCTTGTATCAATCTTTTGAAAAACTTCTCAGCACCCTCCATGTCATCTGCATTGACATAAGCTGACAACATGGTAGTGTATGAGCAAAGATCTGGAAAGTATCTGCATGGGAAAAGTACAATGATATGCAGAGAATGCTCAGTGTTGTGCACTAAAAAATAATGTTGACAGTAACATATATTCTCTAATCCTAATTTATTCGGTACATGAATTTTAATAGTGTTTGGATATAAGTTGGAGGACCAAATTGAGACAAAAAATAACCATAGAGAACGAAAAATGTATAATTGTTTGCCTAATATACACTGAAGAAAGGAAATACTACTTACCTATCCCTTCTCATGCTCTTAAACACAGTCTGAGCTTGCTCTACCATTCCCGATATAGAAAATGCATCAAGTAAAATATTGTAAGCCTTCCGAGTTGGTCTGTGGAAAATAAGAGAATACTATAACTTTTAGAATAATAATAACAATAAGAGTAGTATTGTAGATAAAAACATAACTAATTAAGCAACAGAAACATAAAATAACAATTGTCAAAATAAATAGTCAGCAATTTAAATAAAAAAAGATTCTCATTATCAAAATTTATTGAAGGAGAAAAACTATCTGTATAGGAACAAAAGATAAGAGATGAGGTTGCCATAGTAAAGATGGGAATTTGAATATTTCAATGATTTACTCATAAATCATAATAGCTACAAGACATACTGATGTTTGAATACATAACTACTAAAAAATTGCATTATGTAATTGATAATAACTTATTACACTAAATTATCCAGCTTTCTATTAATTCTTCACACTAGTATTTTTTATTTTTATTCTTTGACATACCTGACACCAGCATCAAGCATTTCCTCAAATACAGCTAATGCTTCTTCCTCCCTCTGGGCCTTACCGTATGCACTTACAAGTAAGGCATAGCTCACAACGTCAGGTCTGAGATCAGCTCTTTGCATCTAAAATTAGGCATTCACTTCAATATCTGATGAGTTAATTATAAGCAAGAAATTAAAGGGGGGACAGAGAAACAAGATGCAAACTAATTTGCTATGAAGCACCAATACTTCAACTTGCTTCATGTATCTGTATCCGATACCGGTTTTCTTGGATACTTCATCTATATGTATCAGTGAAGTACCGAAATCTATGAAATGTCAATACTTCAATTTGCTTCCCTTACCCAATACGATACTCTTGGATATTTCATCAATATGTATTGGTGAAGTATCCAAGCCTTTAAAGCATTTCATGAAAATCCAATAGAAATTGTATGAAACATATACGTATATTTGTATTTGCAAAATTGCAATTATATATTTATTAGGTTTTACGAATTTTTATATATTTCTAAATTTCTAAATTATGTATCTCACACGTATTCAGATTAAATAAATTATCTGTCCATGAAAGCTTTGACAATATAAGTGCTTGTTGTGTGCAAGGACTAAGGACTTAATTTCACCAATTTTCATATTTTAATAAAATTCTGACTGAATTAGCATGGATAAAGGTTTTCAAACCATAACAGAATTCAAATAATCTACTTGTAGGAATTAACATTTAACAATTAGGTATCTTAATTAGAATGTGGTTTTGGGCCTAATTCAACCCTTCAAAACAAACTTGTAAGGTAGAGGATGTCTCCACTTAAATACTCTATCTTGGCACTATCTCTAGCCAATGTGGGACATGGATTTTTCCCAATAAGGTAAGACTGTTTTGTACCTCTACAACAAAAAACACAAAGCCAAAAACAGTTGAAAATTGAGCCTATACTTAGGAACTAAGGGTTATCTTATATATTATAAAGAAGGAGATCTAGAATTTCACATTAGTACCCCAAATATGTTGCTATTCGTGCAGAAGATGACAAGACAATTTGATTTAACACAATTTTCCTCTTTTGGAAATAATAAAATAATATGATGTTAAAAGTATGCATATTCTGCCTTCAGAAAAGAATGTTGTCTGTGATAAACATGCACCGAGTACAACAGAGATAAAGTCAAAGATTGTATACAAGATAGATATTTAATTTTACCTGATCATATATGTTTGAAACTTCCTTGTAATTTGTTTCAAATGACATCAAGCTATTATATGTTACTGTAGTTTGTTGAATTCCCCGTTCAGCCATCAGTGCAAATGTCTTACGGGCCTTTTCATAATTGCCAGCCTTCTTATACATATAAATCATCATATTAAACATCTTCTGGTCAGGTTTCAAAGGTGAATTTTCATCATTCAGTAGATTGTCAAACAATTCTTCAGCTTCCCTAAACTTGTTACCCTGTAGGTGAATTAAATATATAAATGCAAAACTGAAAGTCAGAGACTCAACAGCAGTCTGTACAGTATTTAAGAAATGTATGCTGAGTTCAACATAGTTATCGAAGAAACACGAGGACATGTGCTGGAGTTGAAAAGCCATTATTAGGCCCTTATTTACAGCTAAGAATTCTATGGCAAGACTGAACACATTCATCGACACAATTCAAAAATTTAATTTCCATTACGGAGCTTGTTACTCTAAGAAGGTCGACAGCGAATGTATTTGACTTTTATTCGAAAAATTTCACAGGAAACCAGAAGTACAACAACCGCCAGCACCACCACTAGTGGTTGTAAGAGATTAAATACTAAAGGGAAAAAAAAGAGCATAGGACAAGAACGTATGGTTACCTGAACAAATGTCTTAAGTATTATCTGGTATGTGAAAGCAGAAGGTTCAGGACCCCATTTCTGCATCCTTCGGAATATTGCTTCAGCATTGTTATATCTGCCTCCTTTTCCATAAGCTTCCATGAGTGCAGTTTGAGACACTACATTTGGTGCATAACCATTCTTATTCATCAATCCTAAGACCTTCTCGGCACCATTGAAGTCTCCTAGCTTCCCATAAGCCGTGATAAGCATGAAGAAATCCATCTTCCCAAAATCCCACCAGTTCTGAGTCCGAAGCCATTCAAGAATCTAAAGAATCACACAATAACATAGCAGCAAGCAGTTAGAATCAATCATTCACAATCAAAAGCAAACAGATGACAGTTGTATGTATTGGTAATGGTATATACCTCAACAACAAGGTTCCACTTTTTGAGTTGTTTAAACCTAATCAAGGTACCAACAAGAAGGTCTTTAGGAATATTTTGGTTATTAATCTTCTCAGAAGAGAGAACAGAGACAGCAGAACCCGATTCTTCGATTTCAGTCATGATTCTCCTCCAATTCTTCTGGTCAGCTTCATCTGCAGCATCCTTGAAAACCTCGAATTTCCTCCTCCTCTGCATGAACTTTCTGGGTTTCAACATTCCCCGACACACCACCTCCGTTCTCGCACTCATCCTCACACTCGCAATTCCATTGCTACACTCACACAACAGAACAACACAGTGAATAATGAGTGAACCATACACAAAGCAATAAAAAATGAGTACGCTTACACTGTGCGAGTGGGTGGAAGAGGGAGTTGTCGCAGGTGACAGTGTGACTTGGAAATGAGACTACACATTTAGCATACAGCACTAACTGATCGATGAGGCTCGCTACCAGAAGAAGAAGATTGTATTAAGAAGGAGAAAGTAAATATAAATAAAATATCTATCTATTCTAATATCCATAATCATTTCTTGGGCCGGACTATTGTTTTTCAGGTTGGCCCAACAACCTCGGGCCCGCCCCAGTTATCAAGTATGCACTCTTTTGTGTGGGTTATGGATATTTCTATTTATATGGCCTTTAAATACTCATTTCATTTTTGTTTTTTTATTTGAGTTTAATCTACATAATAAAGATTTATCTATAACAATTAGCATAGATTATCAGAGTAAAACTTTAAAAAATTAAGAAAAATAGCATAATCATTTAATAATATATCAGTAATTTGACTCATACAGCATATGAGTAACTTTTATATTTTATAGTAATAAATTTAAAAATTATAAAAATTCAATATTAAAAATTACATAAAAGCATGTAAAGGATGAGGAATTATTAAATTTAATAATTGTTTTTATTTTTGTTTTCTTGGGCTAAATTACTCAAGTGGTCTACTAACTTTGTTTTAGATTACAATTTGTTCTCTTATTTATTAAAAGTTATAATTTTTTTGGTTGAATAAAATATCTCTTAATTATTATTTAATAACACATTTATCATTTTTAAGCACTTATCATTTTT
>PYAF01002236.1:1832980-1843412 GCA_007407185.1 Glycine tomentella
AACCCTTTAGTAGTTCTATGTTCCAGTTGTTCCCTGTTTTAATTCTTTGCTTCTTCTTTTCTCTTCTCCTCTCACCGTTCTTTTATTTTAACTATGTTTCTCTCTTTTGCTTTTTTTCGATTTATCATTAGGTTCATCTACCACCGACCCCAATTAATTTGGGTTAAAGGTGCTGTTGATGTTGATGTTGATGTTGATCCAGAGCATTACTTTGGTTACTTGTGTGTGTGAATGGACTAGGAAGGTTCTTTGTATAATATGTGTGTGAATGGACTAGGAAGGTTCTTTGTATAATATCATAACTGTTTCTGCCTATATAGCTTTCTTGACCTAAATATAAGTGTTGAGGCATGGAGTTGAAACCAAGAAAGAATTACATTTAGTTTTTTAAATTGGCATGAGGATGACTTCAGAAGTCAGTAGAATGGTTTTCCAAACCCTTTAAATAAAATAAATAAATGTTGATTTATTTTTGTTCATGGGAATATTTGTTGGTAACTGGTATGACTGAGCTTCTTGCAGGCATGAAAAATATTTGACCCAGTATAGGGCAGTATTTGTGGTAAACTGCAAAATTGGGAATGACAAGGTTTTGAAACAAAATACTTCAAGATCAAGAAAAAGAAATAGAGGGAAAGAAGGATTTGATGGAAATGATGCACATTCAACTAATATTGAAACATTCAAGCAAGTTTGTTGTTGTTTGCTCGTCAGAGGTTGGTGTCATTGACCAAGACGAGATTTATCATTTCTTCAATGTTCTCCCGAGTGAATCCTAACTGATTCATATGTATCTACCCAGCAGTGTATAAACTATGTTGGTCTCTGAATCTCACTACCTTGCAAAATTCCAACTCAGAACTAGTTGCTCTCAGTTTCTCTATGTTTTAGAGATCCATGAAGACACATTTCCTCCACTTCTAATATTTCTCCCCCGTGTGTATATTTTAGAGGTAACCGTCACTGGAAGAAGAAACTGTCTGTGGGGCTAAAACCGTGTACATAGAGGTATTGCTTAAAAGAACAAAATTAACATCTTTGGATATCCTGTTTGACATAAGCTTCCTCTTGTATGCTTTGCAATGCCTCGTTAAATTCTGTTTATTATTGCTACGTTTGTTTTTCATTTTCGTTGTTACGGACGATCCGAATGATGCAAAAGCATGGAATACTGTTCCATGAGCTTATTATATAGGCAACTTATACAATTAGCTCCATATCAAGCAACATTTAATAAAAATAATGTATCTAAATGTTTTCAAAAGTCATGAACATTTCACTCACTGGTATTATTTCTTGGGTGAAATCAATGCGTGTGTTTTCGGGATGTTTTTTCCCTGTAGCAGTGAGGTTGGAATTTCTGACATGTAAACTCCAAAGTCTTCACTATCTCAATCTTAATTTAATTGTCGTGTATTGTAGATTCTCCAATGGCGATTTCCATTCTCCTTATTTTTTCTCCTACAGCTAATTGGATCCTGCCGCCAATTTTGACATGGTTTCACCAAATCCATAAACACGTAAAGAACTATAGTTTATAGATTTGTTTAAAACTAGCCACTAAGAAAAGAAAGGCCAGCTTTTGTCCATTATCATAAACGTCCCTCGCCCATTACACTCGGAGTATACATGTCGGGAAAATGTATCGTATCATAAGATGATATTGATACAAGTAATGTTAATACGTTATCAACTTATTTAAATAGAACAATTTTAATTTCTTTAATATGTTTTTTATGGGGCTGTGTTATACCTGATGCATTTTTTTTCTTTTTTATTATTGATTAAGTGTTGCATGCTGTGTTATTAAAAAAAACGTGTTTAAAAGAATATGTGAGTTGATTCCTTGTATCAATATAAAAAATATGGGAATAGGATTATGATCCAATATTTAAATGGGCTAGTATGGAATGTTCCATCATTTCAAGCGGAGAAGTGGGAGTATGCAAATAAAAAAAGGGGTGGTTCAATTTCAAATCCTTGACATAATTATCAATCGCTCCATTTGAGTTGCTTTCACTAAAAAACAAAATCGTAGTGGTTAGGAAACACATAATGCATATATCAATATCAATACTTTAGCTATTTAGTATCAATATACTACAGAAGAGGCAAGAGACAGCGCATGAAAATCGCTATTTAAGATATAGAATATATGTCCGTGTGCGTTTGATATTGTATGTCATTTCGATTTAACATCGTGGCCTATTTGTTTTATTATTTGTTAATTATTGATTACTTGAACAAAATTCCGTAGAAATCGCTACTACTTGTGTACCTTGAAAGAAAATATCTTGCATGATGTATGAGAATTGTATGCATTCAGTTAATCAGGATTTACAGTTCACTCCATACCAGCTCTTAATAATAATAAAACACAAAAATGTGAGTTTGGGGCTGAGAGAACAGAAGACAAACACACTATGTCAATTGATCGCCTCAAATTATATTTTTAACAATGTTAGGTTTTGTTCTACACCCATTATCATATCCTTGGCCTCTCACATCATCAACATTAAGCTCAAGAGATTTTAATACATTTAATAATTCATTATAAAGCCTATTCCAGATGTATCATCCACTTTCAAGAATTTTAAAAAATACTCTTCTACTTTTATTTTGTCATTCGACATATTAACACAACGTACTATTAAAGTCATTTGTTCTTGATGGCTCACATCAGGGGTACAATCAAGAATAACAGAGAAATATTTTGCCTCTTGAATGATTCTCAAAATAGAACTTCTAACACTATGGGCCAATATAGAAATTAGTTCATTTTGAATTTGATGACCAAGATAATGATAATGCATTTCTTCATTTTGAATACGTCTAATATGGTCTTGTATTGACAAATCAAATTCAGCAATCATTTCAATTAAGCTCAAAAAATTATCATTATTCTCCTCATAAAGTTTCTCATTTGATCCTCGAAAAGCTAAATTATTCTTACCAAGACATTTAACTGCAGCAATTATTCTCAAGAAAACATGTTTCGATCGTTCTTTCTCTTTTGAGATTCCTTGCTGCAAGTCTTTATCAAGAGTTTGATTAGTCTTTAATCTCACTCTTAAGTCAGTCCAAACATTCATGTTAGTCATATGGTCAAAACTATTCTCATGTTCTTTGAGTTTTTCACTCAAGTGTTTCCAATCATTCACTCCATCAGTGGCTAAAGAGCTCTTTCTATTTAGCTTGGTGAACAACTTACAACAAAAACAAAAAACTTTATCTACATGTTTAGAGTAAACTAACCATTTTCTATCGCTACTCTCTTCATTAATCAACTTTCTAGAAAAATAAGCATACGAGAAATGCCTAGAATTACCATCTAAGGGAAATTTAAGATTCAATTCCCTTAAAGGCCCCTTTTCAACTAAGATGTCTCTAGACTTGTTATCAAGGATACCCCAATTTCTAGGATCGTAAATGTCTAAAGAAGGAACAAAATGCGGATCATCCCCAACATCTTCAACATTTGACTCATTTTATACATCATTAGGATCAATCACGGTAGCAAATTCCTCATTGATATGATTTGGGGAATTATCATGGTCATTTGTATCAGAAGCAACCACATTCGCACGATTATAGTCATAATTGGGATCATCCAAATTAATAGTATTATCATTCAAATTTTCATTAGATTGGCCCACATTGTCTACTTCCACTCCTTTAGAAGTCTCTCCTATTCTTTTCTCAAAAAATCTATCAAGAGATCCCTTTTGTGATTCTACTAACTCCTCTCTTTCTTTTCTTTTCTCACTTCCAGACAAATATTTAGGCAACATTATTAGGCAATATAACTAATAGTTAATATAACTAATATAGATAGGATTATAGGAACAATAGCACTTGGAGAATTGAACAAAGATAATCAGCTTAATCCTTTGCGTTCTGAATTTGCAATGATCAACCAAGGTTCCTGCCAATAAATTAACTAATTAAACCCAATAGGAAGTTTTAGTAAAAGTTTCTTGATTTTCATGTAAAAGTTACACTAAATAATATCAACTAAACAAATGTTGCAGACTTATTTCTCTCAGAATAGCAAGAAATTGGCCTAAAACTTTTCAAAATCAAAGTATCAAACACTCACATTCAACAAATGATCTTCACATACATTCCTAATAATAATCTACTCAGTACTCACGAGTCCAATTCAAAAATCAAAATCACAAACTAAAACAGTAAAACTTAATAGTAACAAATAGAAAGTAATGAAAAAAAGAGAGATTAGATTATTACCTTAAATTTGATTCAATGCTGATAACAAAGGCAAAATCGAAAGATACCACTGCTCCCAATTTTTAGAAATCAAAGATCCCTATATAAGAAATTCACAAAAAAAAGACAAAAAACTTCAGTCGAAAATTAATCGAAAATACAAGAAATAAATAACTACGAATTACAAATTTAAGAAACTAAAAACTAAAAACATTAAACACTTACCTCAATTAATCGAAAATCCCAACTCCAAACCAATCAACAACTGAAAACTGTACTCGAAAGTCGAATTTGTACTCCAATTTGTATTCGAATTTGTACATGAAACCAATCGAAACCAATCGAATATATACTAGAAAGCCGTAATTCCCGTGAAGATGGAAAGAAGGAAGAGGAATTAAGGAAATTGCTTGGAAAAGAAAAAAAAATGCTCGGGAGTCAATGCTTCAGATTTGCAACATGGCGAATTGGCAATCTTAATTAATCATTTGATCCAACGCCTTTATTCCTAACGTTGGGATTAAATTATAATTTGATGAATCATAACTTACTTTTATATATAGATCAAACTAATAAGTGAAGATCATGTGTCAATCCTAATTTTGTCTATGCTATTATTACTATTAACATGACAGTCACATACAGCTGCCTATTATCAATTTCATTTATTGGATACAGCTGTACAGGGCCTTAAATATGTGGGTTCCGTTCTATAAATTCCAAAATGTACGTACAGGCCAATGGCTGGCTACAGCTGTACAGGGCCTTATACCTCACTATATATTAACAGAAAAAAATTGGGTCCTGAGCAGGTACCCCGTTTACCCTGGGCCAGGGCCGGCCCTGCACCCATACTAGGCTCAACGTAAAAGCTTAGGTTTAAAAGCAAGAGATAAAAATAAAAAATACAAGATAACAGTTTTGTAATTAGAAAATAAAAATACAAATAAACGCATGCTTAAGATTTTAGTTCAAATAATTCAATATAGAAGGTTACATCTTATTCGTGAATTTTCTTTAAAAAATCTTATTCGTGAATTTGTGATCAAAACTTAGAAGTTGTTACCAATTTGCACTAGAATTTGCGGTAGATTTCATCCTTAAAAAGTTAGAAGAAAAATACTTTTGTAAGATCCAATGCATATTTTTAATTTCTAATGTATAAAATAAAGAAAAAGTGAAGATATTCAAAAAAATTATATTAAAGAGAGAAATGATACTTGGACCATAATTTGTACAACAAATTCTACAACCAAAACAGAGAAAGAAATAAAAGAAAAAAATTTGAATTTAAATTATAATAAATGATATCATTCAAGTAAGAGATATACAAAAAATATGATGTTGTATAAATGGTTGTACAACTTATTATATGATTATGTTTAACATGACATTTCAATTAGTTAAAAAAATTATTAGTTAAAAAATTCATTTGATTATTTAGTAAACAAATTTTTTAATAATTTCTAACGATTTTTGAAATAGTACTTAAAATAATATTTCTTAAGCACTGACTTCTGATTTTTTATATTTTTTCACTTTTATTCTTAATATATTTATTTATTTTTTTGTTACTTTTTTAAAATAAATAATAATTTTTTTGTCAAAACTTTTTAATCAATCTGATTTTTTATATTTTTTTCACTTTTATTCTTAATATATATATTTATTTTTTTGTTACTTTTTTAAAATAAATAATAATTTTTTTGTCAAAACTTTTTAATCAATCGATAATTTTATCAAATATTTATAATTTAATAAGTTAATTTTTCAATTTTTAATTATCTTTTCAATTAATTTTATCAAACATCACCCATGTGTATCATATATTTACTCTTCTAGCTGAAATGCAAGCATTCATTTAAATACAGCTGTAAAGGCTTCTTGTTAAAGTATTCTTACTCTTACTGTAAGAAGTGCTACCAACACTTCAACACAACTAACAACACTTTAACACACTCTGTCTGATATATATTTTATCATTAATTTAGATTTATTAAAAAGTAGATAAAATTAAGAGAGCTTTAAATAAGAAGAAGAAAATTAGTAAGAATGTGTTAGTAACACTTATCTTCTCCTACTCCTATTGTTAGGAAGGGATGGGTCCAATTTTTTTCTTATCCTTATTACGTTCTCTTTGCTGTCAGCGTACTGGACTACTAGTATTATGTCTAAAATAGTCTGAGGCTCCATTTTGAGTTTTGCAAATTGGAAAAGGAAAGTACCCCACAAATTTTATTCACTGGCTCAAAACACTTTCCAATCAAGGAATGATGGCCATGATCTTAAACAAGATTATTCACGCAAGATAATAATGCCAAACTCCACAACGCTAATTTAAAGTTACCTTTTTTTTTTTTATTAAAAAAGAAAACTTTCTAGTCCCATTTTATTTGTGTACAAGTACTGTTTACTGTAAAATAACTTTGGAAAATCTATTGTGTCTTTAACATTTGTGTGGTATTTTTTAAAAGTTTAATGATTATAAGCTGATAATTAAAAATATTTTGACTGTATCAATTAATTAAACATTTTGACTGATTATAATTTAAGATAATTAGTATCAAGTCAAATAATTTATTATATTTTTTTATGTAATGATAGTTTATAATTGTTTGATAGTATAAAATTATTTTATATTATTAGTGAATTACCTATTTTTTTATTTGTTTTCAAATACATTTATAAGAAAAATATAAAAATTGAGTAAAAAAACATATATAAAATATCAGATGACTTTTGAAATTTAAGAATTTAAGAATACATATTACTTTAAAATAATTGTTAATATGATATTTAAATATATGTTACATTATTATTCAGTGCTGACAGGAATTATTTTAAAAATTTACGACAATTAAAACTAATAATCTTTTCAAAACAATAAAACTAAATTTAATCATGTTAATAAAGATTAAAAATATTTTTTTTAGAGATTATGTGTATTTTTCACTGAAATCAATGTAAAATTTTATCAAATAATAGTATGTTCAATTAAACTATTCTAAAAATATTTTTTTAAGGTACAACAAGAAAGTTTAATCATAAAAAATTCAATAATGTTATAAAATTTACAATTTATTATATCATGTGTTGTAAATGATTATTTCATACAACTTACGTTCTCTTTTTTATACTTTGTTTTTGAGATAGAAATACATAAATTTAAAATTAAAATTGTTATTTTAAATATTTTTAACTTTTTAGCATGGCTTAGTTTAACATTCTCATATAACAAGTTGTGTAAAATATTAACAGTTAGATAAAAATAACAACAAAATCGAAATGAATGAAGGTAGTATTTTAAAGAATTAATTAACATTCCATGACCAAAATTTAATTAATTATATTTTTGTTTTGTTATAAATATGGGTTTTACCAAAATTAGGGTTGATTCTGATTCTAAGTTGGCCTATGTTAGTCGTGAATTTATTAGTTAGTGGTTGCTGCAGGTTGCATCATTGTTTCGATGTTGTCCGAGCGATCCATGCCAATGAAGGCAAAGTCCTTTGGAATCATATGATGAAGTGATAAGGTATAATTGGTGAATATATTCAAGTTAAGATTTGATAGTTTGAATGTTATTTGAGTTTAATTTTTTATAAAAATAATTTTTGATTAAATTTTATTTATTTATTGAACGAATTTTGAATCAATATTTTTTTTTTGTGATAAACCGATATATTAAGATAAAAAAATATTATGAGACAAGTCAATCAAATAGTTGATAAATTGGGGTCATGCTTTAAGGGTGGATGTAAATTACCATGTTTATTTCTTTGCACCACATTTTATTGTTTCTGTGGATGAGATTTGTTTTCCTGGAAGCTTCTAGTCTCTTAAATAATATTATTATTCATCCACCAAAGACCAAACACAAAGATAAATTATGTTAATTTTTTGTATTATCAAATCCTTTTTGTCCACGACGATAGGTTTTTAAACCTAGTTTGGGTCAGAAGGGCCTTTGGGTAAAAGCCCAAACTAAGAGGCTCGTATTGGACAATTGCAATATGAAATGCATGTTTCACGCGGAATGCTATATAATTATTAGATACTGTAGAAAAGGAATAATAATTTGGATATATCCTGGTATGAAACCCACGTGGCAAAATAAGAGTGGACAATGAAATATATTACAGCTAGATGGATAGCGAAAGTAATCAATGTAAGATTTGATTATTTACATTAAATCAATATTTTTTAAATTTTTCTTAAAAGTAAATATTAAATTTAGGGTTAAAGTGGAATCTCTAATTACGATTTCATGATTAAGCTGTGCATTACCTTAGTTAAAAAAATCACTTGTACTTTTATCTGGAAAAAGAAATACTTATACCAATAACTTTTAATATTTTATATTTTAAATATAACTAATTTTAATTTTTCTTTTTGATAATTTTATTTTTATTTCCTTAAATATTGAATGAGAATTTTTTATAATAATAATTTATCGACTGTTATATTTTAAAGGTCTATCGAATTATAGTTTAAGTAAAAAATTAAAAATAAATAATGCGAGTAATTTACAAATGATAAAAAAATATCAATATAATATAATTAAACTTGTCTTCGTTCTGAAAAGAACAAGAAAAAGCATTCTATTTCACTTGATAAAAATATATAAGTGATACACAAATATGAAATCTATAACAATATAAGTCGAGACTTTCTTCCAAGCACCTTTATCTTGTTCAATTAATAGTGCATTTTCGGTTTTGCCATTGATATCCATTAATTATTGAGTATGAGAAATAACATTTTTTATTCTTTCATTCGTTTTTTACCTGTTTTTACACCTTATCAGAAGTGCAGTACCGATTATTTCCATATTCTTTAGGTATCTTGACTTTCCATAGTTTTTATTTTTAAAATGGTTAAGAATATTGACTTACGTACTTGTGATTTTTTTTAATTGAAAATTCATTCACAGTTCTCCTTAATTTACTTTCCAAATTCATTTACGGTTCATCTTAATTTCTTTCCATGGTATAATACAAGAAGCCTTTGTTTTCATCTCATTTTAAGAATCTTGAACTTTGTAACTATTATTCTTACAAGCCATTCTTTATAAATCTTATACGTTTTCTTAACATTTTTCGGGCATGCAAGTTGAAATGTCAATCATCATGACATGAGATGAGTATTGGTCCTCTCTATATTGATCGCACAATGTATCACACGGTGTAATGAACTTTGTTTATAAAATGGTTCTTTCGGCTGTTGTTTTTTCACATGCTCTCCACCATTCACCTCATCTTCCATTATGGGTAGAAATATGTTTGACATCGTGAGTGATATTTCTCCAACAAAATAAACCTGGAAACTGAAAGTGAGGGTTAATTCAGGTATATCTTCTTTCACACTTTGTTATTGTCTTGCTTATGAAATTGAAGTCATGTCTCATGTACCTAATATGATGTTTTAACTGGCTGAAGAAAAAATATGCAGAATGTGCATTTTTCTGTCTTTCTTAATTAATTGGTATGTTTACAAATTACATGTTATTAATATCAAGGTGGTTCATGGGTTCATACCAGATTATGCATTACCTGTAGGCTGTAGCTTGGTGTGTATTCCTTTACGCAACAAGGCAAATAGCTAAAATACTGCTTTCTTTAATGTTTATAACATTGTTGGTTTCATTATTTCCCGAATTGGTTTCATTATTGGTGTGTATTCCTTTTGATAGTTAAATTATACTTTTTTCTAATTTTAATTATTTTATTATTGTTGCTATTTAGTGTAACATTGTTAAGACAATTTCTCTTAGATCACATACCTTTCAAGTTAACATAGATCTGAACTAGGTAACATTCTATTAAATTGCACATTTTTATATTAAATTTATTTTATACATATTACAAAATTAGTGCTTATTTTTCTTATTTTATGTATAAATTAAGAGATTATTGAAATACCATATTTGTATATGGGTGAAATTGATGATATGGTGAGAGAGATCAAGTTTATTTGAAGACATTGAATCAAAATTTCATGGGGTTGTGTTCGATAAAGCAAACATGAAAGAGAGAGAAAACGAGAGAGAAAGAGAGAGGAATGAACAGTAACTGATTTGTTTTATTTCTGTAAAAATGAACTACTTCTCTGTTACAAAGGCTGGCTTAAGATATTTATAGCCTCTTGATACAAATAGAAGGGATAACTGACAGCTGTACATTAAATACAGCTTAATACTAAAATA
>PYAF01002236.1:1843512-1855274 GCA_007407185.1 Glycine tomentella
CTCTTAATATATTTTTTATGATTGTTTTGGTTAATTTAAATTTTTGTATGTGTGTCCTTATAATTATAATTATAATTATAATTATATTTCTTTACAAATATGCTTCATCGAATTTCTTAGCTTTATTTTTTATTTTTATATATAATGGAAAAAAACCAATTATTTAACAATTTAATGATATAGAAATGATTTTTTTTTTATAGTTTTTAAACAAAATCTTCCGATCAAGCCGTTATGAATAAACATAAAGTTGTTAATAAACAAATTAATTATAATTTTTAATAACAATCAATATTAAAATTTATTTTACTCTTAAATAATTTTGTTATGTAAAAAACATTTATATCCAGGTGTAGTCAGGTTGTAACAGTTGGTTGAAAGTAAAGGGGTCCCATTCCGTCCTCTTCTCTGGGTACCCTATAATCTGGCTTAACAGTGCGTGTCCCATTTCTTAAATACTCAAACTAATAACGCAGCACAAAGGGACAAAAGCTTCCTTTCATCTTAGGAATAAACAAAAAATAAAAACACGGGTATATAAATTAACAATAACTATATTACATGTTTGTAACTGTATCAAAAAAATATTACAAGTTTGTAAAAATTTATAGAGAATTTAACTTTATTTTAGTAATACTTTAAATTTAGATTTGTATTTTAGAATATATATATATATATATTAATTTTTTATCCGTTTTTATCTTCTTCTTTTTTCTAAATGTGTATTTTATCTATTTTTAACAGTTTTTTTTTCTTATAGATATTCTTTTTTCGCAAACAATCTTTTTCAAGATATAATTAGTATGATAATGTTTGTCCCATTTTTTTTATAGTTTTTTCTCTCCTTAAAGTTAAAAGGTAGATCGGACACTTAGTTTAAAAAACTCTTAAAAAAAGGTGCTTACTGAAAAGCTAACGAAAGTAGCTTATTTCATACTTATGCAAAGCTTATTAAATTAATTTTATAAAAAAAAATTGTGCGAGATAACTATTTTTACATAATTTTACCGAACAACATTAAATTTAAAAGGAGCTTTTAAGATTCTTTTTTTTAAAAACTAACAAACATAGTTTTTTAAAATGCAACCGTAACGTTGCAATTTCCAGAGAACAAATTCGTTTGGTGTTGGCATTTGCATTCGAGATGAACATGGAGTTTTTATAAGGGCAAAGACATCTCTTTTTAATGGCATTCAAGCACCGATTGAGACAAAAAGTTGGGCTTTGTTTCAAGCAATTCAGTGGGTAACACATCTTGGATATGGCAAGATAATTTTTTAGAGTGATTGTAAGATGGTTGTTTACTATATCAATTATATCACTACTAATATCTCTAGCTTGCATGTTATTCTAGCAAAATGTAGAGCGAGCATTTTACAAATTCCAAACTATAGGACGAATTTTGTTAAAAGACAAATTGATCATATTGTCTATTTTTTTACAAGGGCTTCACAATTTAATGTTTATAATAAGTCTCTAATTAAGTTGCCAACTGTTTTCGATCATGGATTCGGCATGAAATTTCATAATTGTATTTTCCAATAAAAAAAGCTCTTATTTCTAATTTTAACTTAAAAATAACTTTAAGTAAAAAAAAGTTAGATAAAATATATCCTAAATCTAAAACGATACCGACACTTTTTCTAGCAAATTTGAGTAGTCACTAAAAACAATATGGCTATTAAAAGCTGGCAATATTAATAAGGTTTTTTCTTCCTCTTCTTCATTCAGTGGTAACAACCTGAACACGAATCCAAAAGCTTTCATTTTGAATAATGGCGAAAATGCTTCAAAGACTCTGACGGTAGTCGCTTCACCCTTATGTTAACGCAATTCCTGTCTTGGCTTCCAACTTAGATCATGATGAATTATTTTAGTTATTTTTATTCTTTATATTAATTGAAAAGTATATTTAATAAATATTTTTTTAGTAACTTTTTAATATTTTTTAAACGATAGTTTTTAATTTTTAATTTTTTATATTTTATTTTTATTTTTATCCTTAATATATTTATCAAATTTTTTCTTATATTTTTAAAAATAATTATAATTTTATTATTTTTCAATTAATTTTATCAATCATTTATAATTAATAAATTAAATTTTGAGTTAATTTTATAAAATATAACAACATTCGTCTATGAGACTCTCACAAATTTAATGCATTTCTCTATAACTGCTACGATCTCATGTGAAACACGCCGTGTTATGTGCCAATGTTTGATTATTTGTTTGAATTCGAATTTGAAAATCATAGTATTGTTAGTTTAAACAAACGTTGTAACCAATAAGTAAAACCTAAGAGAAAAAGTAACGATATTTTTCAATGTTATAATCTGAAATTGATTGAAAATGAGGCATTTTAATTAATAGATAATATTTCTCATGTTGAAATGAATGAAGATTAAGTATGGAGAAAGGAAGGAAGGCGCGTGAGACAGAGAGTTGTGGGGTCCAGCACCCATGTGCCCTCCTCCTGTCTCCACCAGCTCCTGCCGCTCAATGATTAGAGCCCTGTTCCCCCTTCAACTCCAATTCCCACTCCAAGGAAACTCTTTCATCTCTCAAACCCAAAAACCATTACTTTGCTTTACTCCCTCACTCTCAATCAATTCATCACATGTCGAACTCCGACGGCACCACTAACGGCGTCAGTAACGGCGCAATCATTGAGCCGCAGAGACAGCAGCAAGGTGGGAAGGCGTTAGCCGTTAAGAAGCCGCCGTCCAAGGACCGTCACAGCAAGGTGGACGGCCGAGGGCGCCGCATAAGGATGCCAATCATATGCGCCGCACGTGTCTTCCAGCTCACGCGCGAGCTTGGCCACAAGTCCGACGGTCAAACCATCGAGTGGCTCCTCCGCCAGGCCGAGCCCTCCATCATCGCCGCCACCGGCACCGGAACCACCCCCGCCAGCTTCTCCTCCGTCTCCCTCTCCGTCCGCGCCGCCGCCAACTCCCTCTCCTCCCCTTCCTCCACCTCCGACCACAAGCCCCAGTTACTCGCTCCCACTCCCTTCATCCTCGGCAAGCGCATACGCACCGACGAAGACTCTTCCAAAGACGAAGCTGTCTCCGTGGGGCCCTCTCTTGTGGGCCCGTCTACCCCTCCCGGACTGTGGGCCCTCCCGGCCCGGCCCGATTTCGGACAAATTTGGAGCTTTGCCGCCGCCGCCGCTCCCGAAATGGTGTCGGTGTCGCAGCAGCAGCAGCAGCAGCAGCAGGCTTCGTTGTTCGCTCATCACCACCGTCAACAGCAGCAGCAAGCCATTGGAGAAGCTTCGGCGGCGAGGGTGGGAAACTACCTTCCTGGACATCTGAATTTGCTCGCCTCATTGTCTGGTGGACCTGGGAATTCTGGTCGGAGAGACGACGAGCCTCGTTGATTGTCACATCTTCAACGGTGGTGGTGATGGTGGTGGTCGGTGGTGGTGGTGTTTTTTCAGTATATATACATATTCTCGTGTTGTGGTTGCTGTTTTTGTTGTGTGTGGCAAGCAGGAGATTATTAGGGTTAGGTTTTTTCTTAGATTTGAGTGGAGAAGTCCATCGATTAAGAAATTATTCAATTAGGGTTTTTGTTTTACTTCCTGCTGGTTTGGAGAACTTAACTAGGGTTTTAGATGTTGGATAATTGTTTTAGATTCCGGGGCTTTGTTGGAGAGGAGGAGGGAAAAAAGAGAGGAGAATGTAATGAACTGATGATTTAATTTGTGAAATTGTGATGGTGAGAAATTTGTACCGATTGAGGCTGGAATTGGGTTTCAGAAGCTTGGTCCGTGTGCGAGTGCAGTTGAATTTGTAATGTAATGTTGTTGTACTCAAAGAGAGTTCTTCTAAGTTGAAGAGTATGGATTGGGTTGCATTGTTGCTTCTGTTTCACTTTCATAGTGGGTTATTTTGGGCTTTGACTGACTGGGTCTACAAGTTTGGTGTGGTTGAAGTGGTTGTTGTTGAGGTAATTAGTGCTTGCAAGCTTGTTGCCAGTGAATTGTGTTTCCAAAGTTCAATTGTCACTCCCAGAATGTTGGAGTACCCTACTTTCCAACATTGGTTGAGAAATCATGTCTCTTGGATGCTGTTGGGGCATGTTTTGAGGGATTAAGGTTCATGTAAGGTGGTTATGTTGTGAATTTGGTGCAGCTCTCTGACTCTCTCCTCCACTTTCACGCTCCTTGATGGTGTTTTGTTCGTTTTTAGAGGTGACTGGTGTGTGAAAGATGAAAAAAAAGAAGAAAGCTCTGGTTGTACTCCGTTTGACTTCTGTTTTGAGATTTTTATCTTCAATTCTTAGCCATTTCTTAGATTGATCAGCGTGAGAATAATGTTTTCTTGTATGTAAGTGGATTGTTGCGGGTGCCAGTGATGTGAATAAAAACCCGTCTGTTTCTTTCTTTACCTCTTTTCTTCACTTGTCACTTTCTTTGTTTCTATGTACACAGGAACTTGTTTTGCTGCATGAGGACGATTCGATTATTTCAGTGTGCTTTCTGGTCTTAAATTATTGTATCCAAATTGACCCTTTTCTTTTCTGAATGTGGTGTGGCCTAGCAATATTATTATATAGGAGTAAATTCATTTGGGTGTTTTGATGCTCACTGACCACCATGTTTGATTTCGTAGGAGTATCTTTGGTTTTCTGCTATTTTCTTTTGTAATTTTCACGGTACTCTCTTTCTGGGAACTTGTGCTCTATCTATTTTCAGTATTTACGGAAAGATAAGGTTAGGTACAGCCTGTAATAAAGATATACTCACGTACTGTTTTTGATGTTTCACCTTTGAGTTAAAACAAATATGGTGTTGGTGCATTTGATGCAACAGTCAGTCTGGAGTTGTTACTGATACATATAAAAAACTCAAATTTGGCTGATGTGTTGTATCTCAATAATGGCATATTTAATCTGGTTGTTATGACCTTGACTTTTATTGCCACACCCTTGGAAGCTACCATGTGCCTCTGCACCCTGCCTTATCTTATCTGCCTCACAAACCAAATTTAACACAATGCTGAGAGCCGAGTTCAAGTGGCAAAAGGATCACCTGAAGCATTGATCTCATCCTGTCTCTCATAAACTAATTTGGGGATTCTATTTCAGTCATCTTCAAGAATTTAAAATTCATTTATAAGATGCCTGGCATAATTTAAATGAAATAGTAGGGTAGTTAATTGGATGAATGATTTATTATGGTTTAACTAAATGATATTTGCAGTGAAAAATGAAGGAATTGAATTCAACTTTCGCCCCCCAGAAGAAATTTCAGTGCATCTCTATGGCAAAACATCTGTAAATATGATATTATTTTGTTGGTCCAGGTGAGCTGGTATTCTGACTTATTGGTCAGTTAATATTGATAAGTCGTTTTGGTCATGTAGCTACTAAGAGTGGAAAGGAATTTTCTGGATTGCCAGCGACAGGGAAAGTGAAAGAGATTGAGTTGAATTTGTGGAAATGGATGTTCATATTATCTCTTTCCGATAAACATTAAATAGGAGGCGTTTAGTAATTACTAGCACTACAGTAGAACTTGCTCCAAGTAAAAACAGGATTAAATAATTTTATTGTAAATTAGTATTGGTGTAATTAAGAAAATTATACCAATTATTTTTAAGTACATACAAAATTGTACTGATTATCTACTTTAGAGTTATTTAACTCTATTTTACTTGGAGTTGGTTACACAATCCAAAAAAGTATCTGAAAAATTTATACCAGGCATATAACACAATTATGATATAGTAGCAAGTCTTAAATCGTTTTCTTAATTTCTTTTGAAATAATAGATATCACATGGAAATTTTATTATTTGGTGCATAACAATGTTTTTTAGTCGATAATAAAAAAATAATCTTTGACAAAACAGAGGAATCGTTGATTTTTTTTTTTTTTTATGTATACTCAGGATCAAGAGCAGAATCTATTAATTAGTTCTTTATTACTTATGCTAACATTGGGTGACATAATTATGTCAACATTAGTTGTGTATTAATTATGCAAGGTTTGCTAGTACATAACAAGATACTACACATAAGAAGATTTGTTAAATATGATTAATCATGAATATGAAAGAATTATACACTCATGTTAAAATTTGAAATTAGTAATAAATAAAATAATAGGTGCACAATGTTTACAATAATTGATTTTTTTCTTCATAAATATGACTAAGAATTAAATTTTATTAAAGAGTCAGACATGATTTTATCACATTATGTCAGCTTGGTTGCTAGTTGCTACATGATAAGAGTTAAATAAGATTGTATCATATTATCATGAACATGAAAGAATTTGTGGTAGGATCGTATTGAAATACTGTATGAAAATATTTATGTTATAAAGAGTGGACACAATTTTTACGTGACGAAAGTTGTGAAAAAACTAAGATGAAAAGATTTGCCTCCAAGTTCCCAAATCGAGTATACCAAGTCATCATTTTGTTCATCTTGTGAGTACTTTTCTATGCATGGATTATTGGTGGGGTTTTCATATTTAGGGATGCCAACATGTCTTCCTAATTATTGCTAAACAGAAGGGTCAGGTCCCAATAATTGATGGGTCCCTGGAATTAAATGTCGCGGTGAAACAAGTTAAAAACCATGTTATGATTTGGGACCATATTAAACCCTCGTATGATGGACTTTTTGAACTTACTTGGAAACTGATTCTGGACCCACATTATTTTTTAGGGCCGTTGCAGTTGGGTTACGTAATTGGTGCACACAATTTCAACAGTATATGTGTGGGCCGTATCAAAATCCAGTTTGTATTTGAGCAGTCTTCCTTTGCTTTTCTGCCTGGTTGGATGACATTTTATTTTTATAGAGAGATGTGTGAAGGAAAGTTGGAAATCAACACCTCAATTGACAAAAGAAAAGAAGAAATCAACTCTTTATTCACTTCATTCTTCATTGACCCAAAGAAACAAAACAGTTGCTAATTTGCTATAACAATGTCAGGGCCATGTTATTTATACCCCCTTTATGTTTAAGCTCACACCCCATTTTTTCTAATTTCCAAAATGACAATATTACCTTTATTTCTATCCTCTCCCTTTTAGCATTCTTCTCAAAACTCACCCTCCACTGGAAAGCTTCGCACCCTTCTCCCTCGCACTTTTCGCATTCCCATTGCTCACATCCATTGAAAGAAAGAATTGCTCCCATTTCGTAGTTGCACTTGTCGTCTCACATCCATTGTCGGTGAGCTTTATCTCCTTTCTCGTCGAGGTTTTCTTCCCTTTATTGATAGACAGAACATAAACATGTTTTCATAGTGTATTTAATAAAACAAAAACATGTTTCTATTCTGTGTTTTTTTTATACCATGTGTTCTGTTTTCTACATAATTGGTCAAATAGTTTTATTGTTTATATGATTTACATTATGAACTAAAGTTGAATTACGATTTTTTCTTATGAAGATAAAATGCCAATTGCTTTGGGAAATTCGATAGAAACAAGCGAGAAGTGTTGGATAGAAAGATTGGATGTAACCCCCAACCTATATGGATTGATTATAGTTAAGTTTTTACTACTACAAGTATAAATTAAACAATTCAATGTTAAATGTTAAAAAAATGGTTATTATTAATTTCACGTTCTTATTTTTTAAAATGATAAAAACATGGATGTATTATTGTCATAGATATGTCGAATGCGATTAAATAAATTAATTATAATCAAGATGACATAAGGGTGAACATGAACGGGACAAATTTGTCTAACTCAACCTGATTCAAAATTTTGATTTTGCTAAATTTATGAGTTCGTTTGGATTGCAAATTAAAGCAACACTAGTAAGTTAAATTAAGTGATAATATTACTTTTGCAGACTTGCTACTTAATCTAATATGAGTAAATTAAGTATGGTTTACTTTATTTTCATGGAACATTTAAGTTTTTGTTCAGTATTAGTATCAGTGGTGGAGTCATGTTAAAATCAGTGATGACAACGACATTATTTAAAAAATAAAATTTGCAGTTATTGAGTGACCGATTTTTTTAATAATTATATATATATTTATATAATTATTTAAGATTAAAAATAAAATCTGACACTACTTAAAAATTTAACAGTACCTAAAACTAAAAGCTGACTCCGCATTTGTGTTCATGATTTTGCTCAAAACCTGTCACTAAAGCAAAAAAGGAAAACATAACTTATTTCTCTTTTAAGATTGTCATTGTTAACCACCATTTTTCGTATGTTCATAACTTCACTTGAATTCACTACCTTCTCTCAACCTTTTGGGTTAGTCATTGCTTGTTTGAGTTTTCTAAGAATGCCATTGTGAATTCTCTTATCTTTCTTGTTGCAAAATCTAACTTAATTCTCCCATCTCTCAATTTGTAATTTAAACCTAGTTACTCACTGGTCCATGACCTTTGTTTGTCTAAGTTTGCATATTGCTTTATACATTTTACTCTCATTGCAAACCCTAATGAAAAGGAAAAATACTAATATTATAAGGATTTTTTTTAATTCTTTACAAAATGTATTTTTTCATTATACTTAATAACACCAAATAAATAAGTTTATATTGTTTTTTTAAAAAAAAGTTTATGGAATTAGAGATTAAAGAATATTGCTTATAATCTCATGCAATAAAGTTTAGATTTATTTTAAAACAGACAAAATTTCAAATTAAAATATTTCAAGTGAATATTTAAGTTATTGTAATATATTTTTATATTATAAATTAAAAGCTTAAATAATATGATGGTTTTTATATCAATAAATCGTTGGTTCGAATGGTTCCGGACTCGGTTTCTTTAAGCAAGATTTTATATTTGAATTTTGTGAATGAAGATAATGAATCAGATTTCTCGATGAAAATTAATTATTAGTAAACTTGATGGATATTCTCACCAAATGTAAAAAAGAAAAAAAAATATGATGGTCTCTATAAGATATTTATTTATTTATTTAAATATATTTGTTTTATTTTAGCGTTAAACGATGATTTATGAACGAGCTGATTAACTTGAGTTGAGTTGTAGCGATAAAATCGAAGGGTTTTACATTTTTGCGAGCGAGCGAGAGAGAGCTGGTTCGTCTTCGATGGGTCTGGAGAGGATGAGCGTGGAGCAGCTGAAGGCGGTGAAAGAGCAAGCCGATCTGGAAGTTAATCTTCTCCAAGACAGCCTCTCCAACATTCGCACCGCCACCACCCGCCTCGAGATCGCCTCCTCCGCCCTCAACGATCTCTCTCTCCGCCCCCAAGGCAACCATATCCTCGTCCCCCTCACCGCCTCCCTCTACGTCCCCGCCACTCTCCACGACGCCCAACACGTCCTCGTCGACGTCGGCACTGGCTACTTCATCGAGAAGACCATGCCCCAAGCCAAAGATTACTGCGACCGCAAAATCAACTTGCTCAAATCTAACTTTGATCAACTCCTTGAGGTTCGTACCTTTCTTTCTTTTCTCTCACTTTCACCCATATCTTCTTCTTCTACTCTATTACCTATAATATTCTGTTCAGTTCACAATTTCATACTCTACTAGGTTTTACTACTAACTTGAATTGATTTTGAAGTAATGTGATTTATGTTTGGATGTTTTTATTATAAAATCAAACACACACTAAATGCTAAATGTGGTTATCTTATTGCAGAAAACGATTGTTAAAACCTATAGATAAATGTTGTTAATATGAGCATGGTGGATCTAGGACACTATAGCATAGCAGATTTCCTGCAAAATGTCATTATAGGGATATTATATAACTTTGTAGGTTTCTCACGGTGGCCTCTGATGGCCACTTTTGCCATTGTACTCATGGTGGTGACCATGGAAATAGTAGAAAAGGCGACAATTACTCTTTAGAGAGGGGGAGAAAATTCTACATTTTTAAACCCCAGAATTCCAACATTCGGCCTCACATTCTCTTACGTGCTCAAATATTCTGTTTTGCTAAACCAAACCTAAAAATGGAAAACCATTTTAATGAACACCTCCAACATATCCAGCAAAAGAGAACATCTCAGGCAACTGATGACTTCCAGCCGCCCCTGGAGCTACCATTGATGACTTTCAGCCGTCCACCACCGTCCAAGCCATCATCTGCAGCCATCCTTGACATTTTCATTACACCATTCACACCATAAAATCATCCTATAAATAGAGGTGCAAACCTCAGTTGTAGATCATCAATGAGAAACACCAAACACCAAGAGTGAATTCATCCAAGTAGTGAGAATTTCTAGTGATTGTTGTGTGAGTTTGAGAGTTTTTTTTGTTTGTAAATCTCTGTAATTCTATTATTGTGAGTAATAGAAGTTGTTTTCTCTGAAATAATAAAAAATAGTCCTTAGGAAAGGATACTCTATCTCTTTAAAGGATTCGTGTTTACCAACGCCCAATTGATCCTTTGGCTTCAACAAGTGGTATCAGAGCCACGTTAGTGTTGAAGCCAAAGGATCAATTGGACGTTGGTAAACACGAATTTGAGAGAAAACAACTTCTATTACTCACAAGAATAGAATTACAGAGATTTACAAACAAAAAAAAATCTCAAACTTACACAACACTCACTAGAAATTCTCACTACTTGGATGAATTCACTCTTGGTGTTTTGGTGTTTCTCATTGATGATCTACAACTGAGGTTTGCACCTCTATTTATAGGATGATTTTATGGTGTGAATGGTGTAATGAAAATGTCAAGGATGACTGCAGATGACGGCTTGGATGGTGGTGGACGGCTGGAAGTCATCTATGGTAGCTCCAGGGGCGGCTGGAAGTCATCAATACTCCCCCTCCAGCCGTATCTGAAGAAAACATTCCAGCTATGTCTCTGCATAACTCTAGCTTCTCTCGAGTCACTACCTTCGTCATCATGTCTGCAGGATTCTCCTTTGTATGGATCTTTACTAGTCTCAACAGTTGTCGATCCATTACTTCGCGTATCCAATGATAGCGAATATCAATATGTTTTGTACGGGAATGATACATTGAGTTCTTGCTCAAATCTAGAGCACTCTGGCTGTCACAATGTACCTTGTACTTCTTTTGCTTGATTCTGAATTCTTGGAGGTAACGCTTTAACCACAACATCTCTTTTCCAGCTTCTGCGGCAACAATATATTCTGCTTCGATTGTGGATAAAGCAACACACTTCTGTAGTCTTGACTGTCATGAAACAGCTCCTCCTGCAAAAGTGTAAATGAATCCTGAAGTAGATTTCCTACTATCAGGATCTCCAGCCATACCTGCATCTTCCAAGATTGGATCAGCTCCCCCGTAACAAAGACATATATTCGTTGTACCCCTACGGTACCCGAGAATCCATTTTACCGCCTTCCAATGCTCTTTTCCGGGATTGGAGAGAAAACGACTCATCGTTCCCACTGCGTAAGCAATATCAGGCCTCGTACACACCATTGCATACATTAAACTTCCAACAGCTGAAGAATATGGTACTGACGACATCTCTCCGATCTCTTCCTTGGATGAGGGACATAAACTCTTGCTCAACTTGAAATGGTTAGCTAATGGCCAGCTAACTGGTTTGGCATTGTTCATATTGAACCGTTCAAGTACTCGTTCAATATACTTCTTCTGAGATAGCCATAACATCTGATTCTTCCTGTCTCGGGTAATCTGCATTCCCAATATTTGTTGAGCTGGTCCTAAGTCTTTCATGTCAAAAGACTTAGAGAGTTTCTTCTTCAGCTGGTTGATCTTCGTTGCATCTTTCCCCACGATCAGAATATCGTCTACATATAGTAGAAGAGCAACGAAATTTCCATCAGAAAACTTC
>PYAF01002236.1:1862017-1874703 GCA_007407185.1 Glycine tomentella
ATGTATCATTCCCGTACAAAACATATTGATATTCGCTATCATTGGATACGCGAAGTAATGGATCGACAACTGTTGAGACTAGTAAAGATCCATACAAAGGAGAATCCTGCAGACATGATGACGAAGGTGGTGACTCGAGAGAAGCTAGAGTTATGCAGAGACATAGCTGGAATGTTTTCTTCAGATACGGCTGGAGGGGGAGTATTGATGACTTCCAGCCGCCCCTGGAGCTACCATAGATGACTTCCAGCCGTCCACCACCATCCAAGCCGTCATCTGCAGTCATCCTTGACATTTTCATTACACCATTCACACCATAAAATCATCCTATAAATAGAGGTGCAAACCTCAGTTGTAGATCATCAATGAGAAACACCAAAACACCAAGAGTGAATTCATCCAAGTAGTGAGAATTTCTAGTGAGTGTTGTGTAAGTTTGAGATTTTTTTTTGTTTGTAAATATCTGTAATTCTATTCTTGTGAGTAATAGAAGTTGTTTTCTCTCAAATTCGTGTTTACCAATGCCCAATTGATCCTTTGGCTTCAACAACAACCAACTGATTTGGTTCTCTCAAGCAATCTTTCTGTTCATGAGCCCTTCTATTTTGTTTCCTTTTCTTCCTCCAATTCTTTGTTTCTTTTTATTCCTTTTCCGTGCTGTTTTAATTTCTCTCTGTTTTCTTTCTCTCTATTTTGAGTTTTTCTCTGCTCCTCCCAACTAATGCTATGAGGCTTATAATATTATCTCGCAAGTTTGTGGCTTGTGTACTTTTTAATGAGTTTTAAAATTTTACTTCTTACAACATGTTTCTAGATTGTTGTCTATAATTTTATTTATCATTATACTTCTACCATAGGCTGGGATACTATCTACCATATTCTTATTTGGTTTCTAGGTTGCTGCCATGGAGGTTCTCTCTACCTCTCTTTATTAATCAAGCATCCATGCAGCTTAGTACAAATTTTCTAGACAAATGCTTGGTTCTCTCTGTGTTTGTGTATTATTCTACCGTGTTTTTTAGCATACTTGGTGTATCTGTATTATATTAGCCACCATGCTTCTGCTACATGTAGCAATGCCATCTACCATTTTTATGGCAGATTTTTGGCTTGCTGGTTGCTGCCATGGGCTGCTATTCGCCATTAACAATTAAAAAATTTCCCCCAAAATGTTATTTTGTTTATAAAATGGACTCAACAATATTTCTCCTCCCCACCCCACTCACACTTTGTTCAAGTCATTATAAAACAATTATCGTCTTCATCCTAAAAGTAGTTGGTATAGAATTTAATGGTTTTCTTCCAACGCATTGTACCATAGAAAATTATAACCAATGGTGTTAAGGTCAGTGATGTTATAATGCTATTTAAACTTTTTATTTTTAAACTCCCCTTTTGTTGGCACCTCCAAAATTTGGTTTGGAACTATTGGGTGTGCATTTAGAAAATGGAGTCAATCAATGACAATTGAAATTTAGTGGGTATTTAGGAATTTAACACTGGTGTTTCAAGTACATTATCTCTTATTAGGGAAGACTGTTGCAGTCTGTTATTTGCTGCCATTTCTGGTGTGTTCTAATTTCACCAAAGAGGTTCCTTAATTATGCTAGTGTGGGGGTAAAGAAGGGTGTCCTCCAGTAATATTGTGTTAGTCTGGGGGAATAGAGAAGGGTTTCCTCTAGATTAACGCTATTAATATGGATCAAGTTATCGAAGGGTTGAGAGTGTTCGTTTGGTGTTGCGGTCAACCTTTTCATAGGTGGTAAAAAAACGAGGTTACGACAAACAGATAGCTTTTAGAGTTTTACATGGTTAAGATTTTGTTCTTTATATTCCGTCAGATATCGATTGTTAACATTTTTTTCCTCGTGAATTTTGGCCTCTAATGTTTAAGCCTTTAAGGTATTGGTTCTTATATTTTTTGCTTAGTTTGGTTTTATTTTTATAATTTATATTAAGGTATTATTTTTTATAATCTATGTAGTTTCTAATTATCAAGGTATTAGTTCTTTAGGATCGAATTTTATAGAGCTGAAAATGTATTTATAAAAATTCCTATAATGATAACATTCAAATTATGGTAACATTACATTATGGGAATCAATTATTTTAACCAAATAAATAAATAAAAAACCAACTACGGGTTGTAACTTGCAATAGGCCCAACGAAAGAAAACAATTCTAGTATCCTTTAAAGTCTTATTGAGAACTTTAATTCTATGGCTTTCCGTAGGAATTCCGTTTCCAATTACCCCCAAAAAATAGTAATTCATAAAACTCATTTACTACTCCAAATTGAACGTCAACCCAGTTTTGATCCTAACCTCTTGAATTCTCTTAATCCCACACGTCGCAGTTTATATAACTTCATATGAATCACATCCGGAAACATAACTACGGCAATGGTTTATAAATGAACAAATTACATTCGTACACCTTGATGTTAAAGCTTATTATATTCAATTTTACTCTTTTTTTTTATCATACACCAGACTTTCTTGTTTTTTTACCATCCATTATACCCCTTGACCCACTAACACTATAAAAGATAATGAAAAAAATGAGAAAGAAACGAGGATCTAGTGACGATGTCGTGGTGTCCTCGACCTCAATGAATGTGACATTATCATATTTGACGAAATAACTGTCGAGCTGCAACGCGTCACAGCCGAAGGTGAAGCAAAGATTGTCGAACTGGGTGACTGCATTTGACACGTAGCGAGAGCAATGGTTGTTGGTGAGGTCGCCGCAACACCATAAGAGGTTGTAGACGATGTGAGAGGAGGTAGGAAAGATGAAGTTGCTGTGGTTGGCAACAAAGATGGAGTTGATGAGGGAGGTGAGGAGAGAGTTGACAGTATTTTCGTAGGAGAAAGTCGATGTGAACTTGGACTAGGAACAGACTTGCACGAGAGTAATAAGGATTCTTAGGGTATTTCATAAAAAATTAACATCATTAGTAACGGTGATTGTTCAAGAAAGACAAGAAATACGATTTTAGCAAGAAAGTGTAAGTATAATAAACACTAAGCTCGGAGCAAATGTAATTTGCTTTTTATTAATTAACAAAGTGCTTCTTGTATAAAGAACACAATATATTTGTAACCAGTGTTATCAAACCTGATCCAGACAGGCTGGTCAGATCGAGATCCGGTGGCCTAGTCAGGCCGGTTCCACTTTCAAAATGGTTATGCAGTTGACCCGATCAAACCCAGTTGGGTTGGTCATCGACTTCTGGTTGGACCAGTCTGATCGGGCCAGTTTTTTTAAAAAATGTATGGATTTTTCTTATTCAAATAATGTTTGTTATATCCTTATATATAATAGATACATATATAATTTTGAATTTTTAATATATATCGGATCAAGTTGGACTAATTACTGACTCATCGATTGAATCACTGATCCACTACCTTAATCGGATCAATGACCGGACTGGATTTCACAACTATGTTTGTAACTATAGGCTGAGATTTCATGATAGTAAAAGAAACTTCGTCAAAGACATCTTTCTTTCTTTGGTTTAAGATGGACCGACGGAAATGGCTATAAAAGTCTCTTAAAACGACAACTTAACTAAAGTCACAAAGCTATCATTAAATAACATTATGTTCATCACTTCCGTCACAACATTATCAAAGTTTCCAGATTCTCCGTACCGTTATGATTCATATCCTATCATTTGTCCACAAGCTTCCTCTCTACCATTTAAAAAGGATGCACCTCGGTTGTCAAGGAGCATCACCTATGGTGGATAAATCCAAATTATTTATCAACAAATGAAGATTCTGCAAGATCAGTGGCACGAGCAAGAGCTGCAGCTTTGTTCTCGCACTCTCTTTGTTCATCAGCAGGATCACTGTCAGCCACAATTGCCGCTCCAGCCTGGAGATGGGCAACCCATTCTCTACACTTCTTCATTCCTGTAGGAGTACATTTGTGTCATAACGAGCATTTGTGGGGAAAACTATGGTTCTCAGAGCAAGGGCTATGTCCATATCGCCATTGAAAGATATGTCTCCAAATCCCCCACTATATGGCCCCTGTCGTGCGACTTCCAACTCATCAATCAACTCCATGGCTTTGACCTGTTTTACAACAACTATAATAATGAGAACAATTTAGGACCAAACAAGTCGAACCAAGACTGCAATCTTAAACTAGTGACAATCAACAAAGGGTGTATTGCGGCTCTCAGATATTTAGTGATAACTGTCGCTGGCCAACCTTTTTTCACAACCAAACCATTTATTAAGCACAAGTAATATCATAACTGAAGCCTGAAGGGCAGCGCCAATATATATTACAAATTACATCCGCAGGGAGAAAGATTGCAAAAACGAAAGCTACGGTCTTCAAGGGAAAATTTACCATCAGTGCTCTGCCAACTGTACCAATAGGTAATGTAGCACGCAATGCATCCCAGCTTATTAAGTTATCTAATAACTCCCCTGTGACCTGCAAAGACAGGGTACAGTTAACAATCATCTGAGAAAAGGTTCTGCACTGGAATTCATTTCTGCCAAACCAAAACAAAATAAAACTAAATAGTTCAAGTAAAACTAGAAGGAACTCTAGCTTACTAGCACCCGTATCATTCATGTTCCTGAAAGAGTGCAAATTATACGAAGAACAGAAACTTTTAATCAGCAAATTATGCTCCTATGATGTAAAGACTGAAGGGACACGCTAGAGACAAGGAAATGCTTGTATCAACAAATTATACACATATCAGGAGATAAAATCCTGGTTAGAGTTAATCAACAAGTAATGACCACTTCCACAGCCAAATTAAAACGAGCTGACTTGCAAAGAGACTCAGTTTCGAAAGGGGATTTTGAAGAAGAAATTATGTATACGATGGGAGACTTTGTAAGAAAATGGAAAAAATATTTACAGTTTGACACACCAAAATAATAAATACTGCAGATTAGACGATAAATGAACAGGATTAAACAAAAGCAAGTGGGAATCCTATTCAAAAGCTACTGAGTCATTTTATGAGAAATACTCTCCAGGACCAAAACAGTAAGCATGGGTTGAATTTCTTGGAAGTTCAACTTTCTCATAAAATGATCAAACTATACGAGTACCTTCTCAGGACCAAAACAGTAAGCATGAATAAAGCAGTAAATAGCAGCAAAATTTTCTTACAAGCAACAATCACATGTGCACAGCACCTATCAAACATACGAGTACCTTTTCAACATGATCAAACACAATCACACTATCATAAAGGCCCAGATGAACATCAGGAAGGTTTCTGTCATCTGCTGGGGCATTAGAAAATGGAAGTTTCTTCTTTTCTACATAACACATTCTATCACAAGAGATATTGGGAATAACTCAAGTCCCACATCGGCTAGAGATAGTGTCAAGTCAGAGTATATAAGTGGAGAACAATCCTCACCTTATGAGCTAGCTTTTGGGGTTGAGTTAGGTCTAAACCCACATTCTAATATGGTATCAGAGCCTATCCTATCTCACCCTATGAGCTAGCTTTTGGGGTTGAGTTAGGTTCAAACCCACATTTTAATAAGAGAAATACCCTACCCAACCACCGGCAAAGAGAAAACAACACAATCAAAATAGAAAGTCCTTTTTGATCTCAAAACAGTCGAAGCAAGCAAGAAATCTCCATTGAATAACCAGAAATCTCTTTGCATAAGTTACAAAAAGAAAACAAAAAAAAAAAAACAAGTTAGCCTGATCAGTAAGTGCGACTGCTTAACATAACAAAACACAACCGCCACGGTGTCAGTGGAATACTATAATCAAAACAGAAAATCCAATATATGGAAAGTACCTTAAGAAATCAGAGCGGCGATGCCGATGATTTCTGGTTGACTGACAATATAAAATATATTGTTATGTAACACTCACAGTATATAAAAATTCAAAGTGATAAAGAAACGACAATTAGAAATAAGAGTCAAATTGACATGCCACAAAAGGCTTCAGGAAGTTCATCTAAGAGTTGAGGCGTCCAAGTTGTCCATAATAGTAACCACGTTGTCAACTGAAGGGAAAAGTAAACGGTGGATGAAGCAGAGAGAGTGAGAAAGAAAAGAGCTAGCGAAGGGGAAGGGGATTGAGCGCAACATTTGAGAGTGAGGGGACGGTGGCTGCTCCAGGTGGATCTGGAGATGGAGATGGTTCGGTCGTTAGCATAACCAACACTTGCAAGGGATAATGCATGCCGAACAATCGCCATTGGATGTAGCAATGATGAAGGAAGGAAAAGTCAACGAAAATGGAAGAAGAATGACGACAAAGTGGCGGTGGCTAATTCAAAAACGTCATTGGTATGCCATTAAAAAGTTAGAATAACATTTATCTTGAAATCAGATTAAAGGCATGTTTGAAATATAATTTTTTTTTCAGTATAGAAACTTCCAAAAGCATTTCTAGCCTTGTATTCAAACAAGCTTTAAGAGAAACTAGTAAATAAAAAATAATAATAATTTTACAAAATTATTATTATTATTATTATTAAGAATATAACTGAAAAAGCTAATTAATATGACATTAAAAAGTTAGAATAACATTTATTTTGAAATTTATGTTTTCTTCTTCCATGACACTTTATTATAATATGGAAAGAGTATATTTTTTAGTCCATATATAAATAATTATAAATGTATTTTAGTTTTTCTTTGAGTTTCTTTAACTTTATTTAAGGATGCAATACAGGACTACTTTTCCAAGTGAAATGCCTTTCCTCGATAATGACATATAAATGCACAACCTAACTAGTCAATAGTGTTGCCTAAACATTGAATCGCAAATAGTGATAGTAGATTTTAAAATGTGTGACACACAATTTGTGGCAAGATCGTGGTGGATATGTGCACAATTTTTTGCAATTTTTATCCTTTTTCTTTCTTTTTTAATCTATTTTATCTTTTAAGCATTTTCAATATGTTTTGTTATTACTAAAATGATCTAGGTAAATTAATTGAATAATATATGTGAATTATTATATTGTAAATCTCATTATACTTATATTAATAAAAATATGCCTCCATATTATATTAATTGTTATTATTGGTTTTTCTGATGCAAGTATTTTAAAATTAATTTATCTTAAAAAAATAATTTATCTTTTAAGCCTTTCTAACATGCCTTTTATTAATTGTTGTCGGTGACTTGTTTTTGTAAGTATCTTGAATCTATTATATCTTTTATGACTTTTTCAATACACTCTTTCTTAATTGTTACTTTTTCCTTTAAATGTGTTTTATCTTTCTATTTTTTCAATACATCCCTTATTATTATTATTATTATTATTGGTCACTTTTCCCTTTAAATATATATTTTTCAATACTTCCCTTATTATTTGTTGTCGATCATTTTTTCATTGCAAGTGTTTTACAAAACTAACCATGTTAGTGTTTACAAAATAAGTGTTTTCAATACTTCCCATATTTTTAAATAAATGTAAAATATAACATGTATTGTAATTTGAAACTTTGTTACTTTTGTTTTATTCACAAGCAAGTGACAACTTGGTATGTAAAGGACCTAAGGACAATTAGGTTTTCTGATCCTCTTAAAAATGCCTTGGGAACTTGTACGAGATTAGGATCATGTATTTTAAAATAGTGATAGTAGATTTTAAAATGTGTGACACACAATTTGTGGCAAGATCGTGGTGTATGTGCACAATTTTTTGCAATTTTTATCCTTTTTCTTTCTTTTTTAATCTATTTTATCTTTTAAGCATTTTCAATATGTTTTGTTATTACTAAAATGATCTAGGTAAATTAATTGAATAATATATGTAAATTATTATATTGTAAATCTCATTATACTTATATTAATAAAAATATGCCTCCATATTATATTAATTGTTATTAGTTGGTTTTTCTGATGCAAGTATTTTAAAATTAATTTATCTTGAAAAAATAATTTATCTCTTAAGCCTTTCTAACATGCCTCTTATTAATTGTTGTCAGTGACTTGTTTTTGTAAGTATCTTGAATCTATTATATCTTTTATGACTTTTTCAATACACTCTTTCTTAATTGTTACTTTTTCCTTTAAATGTGTTTTATCTTTCTATTTTTTTCAATACATCCTTTATTATTATTATTATTGGTCACTTTTCCCTTTAAATATATATTTTTCAATACTTCCCTTATTATTTGTTGTCGATCATTTTTTCATTGCAAGTGTTTTACAAAACTAACCATGTTAGTGTTTACAAAACAAGTGTTTTCAATACTCCCCGTATTTTTAAATAAATGTAAAATATAACATGTATTGTAATTTGAAACTTTATTACTTTTGTTTTATTCACAAGCAAGTGACAACTTGGTATGTAAAGGACCTAAGGACAATTAGGTTTTCTGATCCTCTTAAAAATGCCTTGGGAACTTGTACGAGATTAGGATCATGTATTTTTTTAAGGGACTCTTTGAGCATGTACTGATTCTTTTATGTGGATAAGATGTTCATATTGTTGGTTTGGCATTAAATAGGAAAGTGTTGCAACATAACACATTTACGAGTTAAAGTAGTAGGTTGTTGGCTATCAACACCACCACCTCTAGTATATATGTTTTGGAATTTAGTTTTCAAAATATGGACTTCCAAAAACTAGTTTATGGAAAACAAGCAAAGATAGTTATAAAAATTAGATTGGTTCTATCAGGACCCAGTGCCCAGGGTAATTTGGTTAAGATATAGAACTGGAAATGTAAGTGACCCGATTTGATCTGATTGGGTTTGGACAAATCGGTGATTCAGATCCGGTTGACCCAATTTGACTCGATAATTTTTTTAAAAATATATCTTTTTTTTAATATTTTTACATTTTTTATAACATGTTAAATTGTTAGTAACTATTGAATAACATATAATATACTTCTATAATATTTTTTTAAACTTTATAATAATATATAATAACTAATTATTATCATATTGATCCTGATATAATTTAACATTTATGTGTTTTATACATCTTCACTAGACTTGCTTATGGTCATCCAACAATTTTTATAGTTAGTCTTACGAAATAAAAGTTTCATTAATAATTGAATGATAATACCCAAAATTTAATTTATAGTAATAAATGATTATATAATATTTATAGTTTGATCATTACGATTAATTTATTTTGGAGTATATAAATATTTCTAGTTTGATCATTACAAGCAAGTATATTTTAGAAGCTAGTTTCTTGTAAATCTATAATATTGGGAAAAAAATAAAGCAAAGTTCACCAACAAAAATTATATGGAGAATGAGAGAGGCAACAACAACGAAGGAGAAAGTACTGAAAGTGGAGTGAGCGAGAAAAGGGCAGAGAATGAGTACCATAAAGGACTGCAAAGAATAAAAAAAGGGTGCAATGAAGGTGAAGAAGAATTTCGGGTGGAAGTATTTTTCGAAAGAATCACCCTTTCTTTATATGGGCATGCTTGTTTAGTTGGGCCTCAAGTTAGAGCCCAAGAAAACATCCATCTTCCACCAAATGACATCGTTTTAATAGCTCCGAGGTTCTTTTCAAGTTTGAGCATCAAACTGAAATATGTGATTTTCATTGTAAGAGTGATATTAAGAAACTCTATTGTAATGTTTTTCATTTAGTTTATGCCCATCTACAATTATTCATTCTGAGAAACATCAATTAAGTTTGGACCTAGAATAAACATTGAGTTTGTTCATTAAGTTGTATCAGCTTGAGAAATATAATGCAATATAATACATGAAAGATACTTCTTGTGTATATATTAAATGAACTATCGTTACGATTCATGTATTTTATTTCTCACTAAAGTGTATGATGAGATATGTGGACCAAGCGGAAGAATGAAGAATGTTGGTTTCTGTTCTATTGCTTGACTAAGTCAAAACCACATAAGGTGGTCCACTCACCTTATCTTCTTAGGAATAAGTTTTGTTAATCTTATCCCTTATCTTCTTAAAAATAATTTGTTACTAATCTTATCTCTTATCTTTAGCAACTATGCCCACGTTTTATGCGTATAAAAAAATTTCGGGAAAATGTTATAAAAGGAGATGTGCACCATGACCAAGGTCCTGTGCTTGCTATTTGAAAAATCTCAATACACTGTCAGTGAACAGTAAAAACATAGAAGATCCTTAAGCCAAAAGTTAGATTAGTTTAAAGACTCAAACTGTTTACAGATTACTTAACTCACAGACAACTGCAATTTCATTTTCCAAGCAAATAAGAATAACAATAACGAGAGATATTTATGATCTTAATTTTTTTTGCATTTGATCTAATCAAAGCTTATATACATCTTGAAAAGAATCATCCTTTATATGGACATGCTTGTTTTGTTGGACCTCAAGTTAGAGCCCAAGAAAACATCCATATTCCACTAAACGACATCGTTTTAATTGTTCTTTTCAAGTTTGAGCATCAAACTAAAGGAAAACACACACCTTTGTGACTGCGTCTTTTCTCCAAACACTGCGCCTTCCCTGACGACGGCTCTGTCGCCACCTGAGCCACCGCATTCACCGTCATCCACCGCTTTTGTTCAAACTTCTCTCACCTCTTCCTTCCGTTCACTACCCATTGCACCTGAAAGCACGAGGCTCGCTCGCAACACATTCGTATACCTCCTCCGTTTACTTTACGAAGGGAACCTTCGGAATCATAAGCGCACTGCGAGTGAATTTCTTTTTTCCGTGTGTCGCGTTGAAGTCACGTTTGTTCGGTGGTTCTTTCGAATTCTCTGAACTCATGGCCGCATGGTCTTCTAGAAAGTTACTGAGAGACGTTCTTCTCAAACGGGTAGTCTCGAATCAACTTCCGGGCGTCAGATGTTTTTCTTCTGCGCCAAAAAGTGCTCCTAAGATCGGCCACTATTCCAAGAAAGTGCGTATTCTCATCCCTTGTTTGTGTGTGTGTGTGTGTGTGTGTGTGTGTGTGGTGTTTGACATTATGCATCGTCTTGTTGATTCGTTTTGAGGTTGGAAGATGCTCGTTTCATTTAACATGCTGCAATTTGCAAACGCAGGGCGCGTGTTGCGGAGTGCGATTTCCTGTGTTAATGGATTGAAAGATCTTAGAGAGAATTTCATGGAAACTTATTTAGGAAAATATGGAATGTTTGTGCTGTGTGATTAATTTTGTAGCTTGCATGTGTATGTATGTTGTAACTTTTATATTTTGTGTAGTTTACCTACATTGATTACTTTGAATTGCAGGGAAGGTTGTTGACAGGAGCCACCATAGGTCTACTTATAGCTGGTGGAGCTTATGTGAGTACTGTGGATGAAGCTACTTTCTGGTACTTCATTTGGGAGTTTGAATGTTGTATGCATTTTGTTTTCCTCCTCTAATTCTGTATTTAATGTGTTATAGTATTACTTGTTTTGTTTGTGAGGAAAAAGAAAAAACTCTTCTGTACTCTGATGCTTTAACTCTGAGTCTGCTGTGGATGAATTTATATAATAAATAATTATTTTTTTAAGTAATTTCATCAGAAAAAATGCTTGATGCCTTGATTTGAAAATGAATGATCCAGATTTTGAGTTATCTTTTTTTTGCAGTGGATGGTTATTCTCGGCAACAAAACTTGTGAATCCCTTTTTTGCTTTGTTGGACCCTGAGTTTGCACACAACTTGGGTGTCTCGGCTGCAGCACGTGGTTGGGTTCCAAGGGAGAAGAGGCCCGACCCATCAGTCTTAGGGCTAGAAGTTTGGGGAAGAAAATTCTCCAACCCAGTAGGCCTTGCTGCAGGCTTTGATAAAAATGCTGAGGCTGTAGATGGTTTACTTGCTTTGGGCTTTGGCTTTGTGGAGGTAGGCTCTGTTACTCCTGTCCCCCAGGATGGCAATCCAAAACCTCGTATCTTCAGGTTGCGAAAAGAAGGGTAAGAGATTATATTTTGTTTCTTTGTTCTTCTGCTTCTGATGAACTGATTGAATCTATTTCATATTTTCTTTTTTTGACTTTTCTAATGACTTCTATACACTGCAGAAGGTTGTTGATGCTATAAATGCTTTTTAAAAGTTTGCTTATGTTAGCTACATTGCTCTAAGACTGATGAATTTAATGTGCAGTGCTGTAATAAATAGATGTGGCTTTAATAGTGAGGGAATTGTTGCTGTTGCAAAGCGGCTAGGTGCTCAGCACGGTAAGAGGAAACTTGATGAAACTTCAAGCGCTTCACCTTCTTCCAATAATGAGGTCAAACATGGTGGAAAAGCTGGCCCTGGCATTCTTGGTGTCAATCTTGGAAAGAACAAGACAAGTGAAGATGCTGCGGCAGATTATGTTCAAGGAGTTCATACATTGTCCCAATATGCTGATTACTTGGTAAATAGTCTTTTCTTATGTACGCCCTTTTATAGAAAAAGAAGGGAAAGATAGACAACCTTGTGTACTGTAACTTATCTTGGTATGACTGAGTGCAGATTATGAATAAACTGCACTCCTTTCATGCCTAAACTCTAACAAGCTTAGTTATATAAAGAAAAAAATTCTATCATGCTTGGTAACCATAGTTATCAATAGCGGATAGCGGAGCGGAGCGGCCGCCCTCAAAACTGGGATAGCGGGATAGCGGTAGCGGGATGACCGCTATTCTCATGTTTTCATACATGTATTAAAATATTTATAATATAAATATGTAAGAGAAATATAACTAAAAATTCATGCACTAATTGTCATTAACAATAAAAACTAGTCAAAGAAACA
>PYAF01002236.1:1878631-1900696 GCA_007407185.1 Glycine tomentella
TAATTCGCTGCCATCCATAGCGAAATAGGGGGAAGCTGCCACGTGGCCTGCACTCTCTGACGCTTTGACTGCGTATTTCGCTACCCTTCCCAGCGAAATACGTGTCCACCAGAAGCTTGACACGTCAGCGTTCCTATTTCGCTGGGGACCATAGCGAAATAGGCCGCGTGGCAGTTTGGAAAATAGTTTCGGGGGTGTGACATTTTGGTATATATTTTTCCCAAACGTGGCAGTTTGGTCAATGTCTCTGCAACAATCCTTGTTTGTCAAGTCCAATCATTATCATTATAATATTATTGAAACAGCCCTTTTTTGCTTTTGGGCCACATTACTCTTATCACCATTCCTCATCCACCTTTTTTCATATGTCCCTTCTATTCTTTTCCTTTTAAAGTGACATTAAATAGTTATTCATTCTTTATAGTTTGGTTCAATTTTGAGTGTATTTGTTTAAGGACGTTGGCTAGCGTGCCAAAGTTACAAAGGTGTGGTACCGTACCACAGTTTATGTGAGCTGACAGATATAATCATTTAAAATTCAATGGGTGGGACTTTTTTTTAAAAAAAAAAAAAATCTGAATATATAACATATGGTATTTAATTAGACATTACACGTGCAAATAAGAAAATATTTACTAACTAAAAATAACACCCTTGTGGAGGAGTCCGTTTTCGTTTTGGTTCCATCGTAGTTGAACCCTCCCATTGTCTACGATTGTTTTGTTAAGCTTTGATTCCAACCTCCTATTTGCATAACAGAGTGAATACAACTGTGGTGGTGATTGATATTGGACCGATCATTGAGAGGGTGAATACAATCGTGGTGGTGGAGGTTACACTGGCAGTAGCTATGGTGGTGACAAAGACCGTGGTTACAGTGACGGTGAATCTCATTGCTCTCATGGAGGTGATACTGTTGATGATGACTAGAGAAACTAGGATTTATGATATGGCTTAGTAATTACTAATCAGTAATTGTAGGTGTCGTGGTTTGAGTTTGGGCATGTTTGTCATGATTTCGTGTTTGTGTGGTTCTTGTTTTTGGACTCATGTGTATATCCTTTATATATTTTTGTAAAGATTTTCTTTAATACATAAATTTAATTGTTTAACTCATAAGCTTACTTGTTATTTGTCATTCTTTTCAAGTAGAAAACTTGATATTTAGTAGATGGAAGATTGCTCCTACAAAATGCTATAAATCTTTTTAGTGTGATTTGTCATTACTTAAATTATTTTTAAGAAATTTTTCAAAATATCGTTTATTTTGAAATAACTTTGAATAAGTAACTTAATCATGAAATTCTTAAGTGATGAATTATTAAAAAATATATATTTTGTTGATATAGGTAACATTCACAATTTTTTTTAAATTATTCTCAATTATATAATTTCATACTACATAATTTATACACATCTTTCATTCATGTTTGTATAAGACTCATTCATATATCATTTTCATTAGAAGTTTGTGACTTTGTCAGGAGTTCATTGTTTATTGTTTGTGTCTATTTTTTTTTTACAGTGATTATTACTCTTTGTTTTCATTAGCGTCCAATATGTCCCGTCAAATTTTATAGGACCCCTAAAAGAATGTGAATAAAGACAAAAAATGTTACATATACGTGTGTTAGTTTATAGGAAAATTATCTGTTTTGAAAGCAAATTGCCATTGCATTATACATTGTAATTTTAGTATTAATTAAATATTATTTGAAGTATGATTTTTAAATTAATTATTACAAAAGTTCACAAACTTAACACATTTATATGATTAAATGTTAATTTAAAAAAATCTTTTGCTTTTTTTTATTACATTCTTAATCTAATTGAATTTTCTTTATCTGGAAGTAATCTTTTAGTTTTTTATTTATTTCATTTATTAAAGTAATTTAAATGGAAAAGAATTGACAATTTTTAATATTGTTATGTGATGTCAGAACTCATTTACCTAAATTTCATGAATGTAAAGTGGTTGTACTGCATCAGAACTAGTCAATTAAAGATTATATACACTGCATATTTTAAAGTAACGTCCACGAAGATGATTATGCATTGTCACCACGCATTATAATTAAGTATACGTTGTAGTTTGTTGGGGATAACATAATATGAAATGCAGATTTTAACATGTATTTCTAAAAAATGTTTACATAACATATAAGAAAATAATTTTAATGTGACTTATCACCCAAGCCATTTTTGTGATCTATCAAATTACTTTATTGATAATTGATAGCAACGTGGAAATAAGTTGTTTAGGCAACAAACAACAACATGGTGGAATCCTACCTTAAAGGAAAAAAAATTAATGATGTAAGACTTAACAACAAACAAGTTATTGGTTAAATTTAACATAAAATATCTACCAAGTCATGATATTTATTAATTAGTAAAAATATATTTGTGGATTCTCATCTAACTAGTTACGGGGGAGTAAGTGAGGAACTAACAACTTTCCCAGTAATTATTACTCATTAGTACCCTTGATTATTAGTCCCGAAGCCGCCACCTGTAAGGGTAGTTTCGTCAATTCTCAAGCTCCAGCGAAAATATTGTACCAAGTACTAACTGAATTTCTCTTCAAATTCGGTTGGCAAGGAAAAACGCGCAATACAAAAACAATTTTAAATTTTAAATTTTAAAGAAACGGAAAGAATTGATTTGAATTGAATTGGTCAGGACCAGGAATTAAACTTTAAACTATGAAATAAAAAAAGGTTTTTTTTAATAAAAAAAAAATCCCTCCCCTCCTTTTTTTAATCCTTTTAAAAAATTGTGTGATTATTATGCTAAGTAGGAAGTGTGAAAAGCAAAGCCAAAAAAGCTGTTTCTTTCAAATTTTTCATCTTCTCTTCTTCTCCATACATTCTGAGGAACCAAACGTGGCCTTGTGAGGCTGAGGCTCTTCCGCGAACACATTGTGTTTCTTCTTCGTTTTCTGAGTTCTGAATCGCTCAATGCTCAACGATTCCACCAACGTAAACTCCTTTCTGCAAGATCTTCTTCGTCTTTGTCATTTTTCTTCACAAGTATTCTTCTGCGTCTTCTGAGGTTAGTGGACCCGCTTCACGAGCATCTGATTAAGTTGCTGATTTCGTTCGTGTTTGTGTTTTTAGCCTTCTTTGGTTCTCGGCACGTAAAACGAGGAGAACTTGAAGATAATGAGGATTGCTGTTTGAAATTTTATTATCTTGATTTTTAGTTTCTAAGTGAGTCATTTCAACTTAGCGTTTTTTTTTTTTTTTTTAAATTTTCAATGCTTATAATTTTTACTAACTTAGAACTTGATGTTTGAGTAGAAGTGTAGAACGAAAGATCTGTTTCTCTGTTAATGTTGCAGTATTTTTAAAAGAAAAAGAAAGAAAGAAAGGTTGAAGGTGGAAGACATTTTCAACCTTGAAGGGAGTTCATTAAGTTTGGGTCCATGGGATTAGGCTGAGTGGGGGCGTGGTTGTGTTAGGTTCATGATTTTGAATTTTACAGCTTGGAATGAGGTTCAACGTTTCGATTCGACGGCTACTTTAAAGCCTGGAGCAATGGATTAGGGAGTAGAGAGTGGAATGTGTATCTGGAGCTAGGGTCCCCTCTCCATTATGTTATCCTGATTAAGTATTCATTGGGGCCTTGTTTTAAAGTTTGAAAGACCCATTTGTATGGAAAGTTAGCTTTTTTGTTTTTGAAAAAATGTTTATCACTTTTTGCTTTTTCGCAATTTGCAATTCCTAATGGTAACCTTTTTTGGTTATGGCAGAAGTCTATAAGGGAAGATGTCTCAGACGTCCACTGTCCTGCCTGCCTTCCACTCCATCAAATCATTGCCACTTGAGTACAAGTTTGCTAATAATCCTAACCACGTTCTTGTGGAAAAACATGGAGATGTTAAATTCAGACACACCAATCCGATTGGATCAAATGGCCTTGAAAATGGTGCCCTGGTAGGGGAGGTTTCTAAGGAAGTTAACGGCCGTGCTGGTGGCATGGATCTGTTTGATGAGGACTCGCCGTATGGTGGAAAAGGTAGATCATTAAAAGACCGACCATCTGATGCAGATGAAGATGCAGTATCTGTTTCGTTGCCCCTCCCATCGATGTTGACATCCTCAAGGGAAAGCAGGTGGAATGATACAAATGCTTATGGTTCAAAAAAGGTAATATTGGCTTTGGATTTCAGTTTTACTCTGCTGCTGGGTTTTGAAATCAGTTTATTATTGTACCTGATATGTTGTTATTCAGTTGGACAAATAGTTTGATTTTTCAGGAAGATCATGTTCATGGAATTGATACATTTTCTTTCTATTAATGTCTGAGTGTGGATGTACTGTGCTGGGGAGGGAATGCATTCCTCATTTCTTTGATAAGACGTTTAGAAAAATTCAAAAGAAGATAATTTCCATTAAAGCAAATCAGTCCTTTGTTTACCAAGTTTGTTTGGGCTCTCTTTAATAGATAGTTTAAAATATTTGTCTCTTTCTCTTACATCTGAACTATTTCAGAAGCTTCAGTCATGGCTCCAACTACCAAATGGGGATTGGGAGCTGGTAAAAATAATAACAACTTCTGGAGACGAATCTGTTATTTCACTGCCTAATGGGAAAGTAAGATAAGTGGCTGTATTTCTCAAGAATGTTCAGTTCTCTTTTGGTCTGATTAACAGTACTCTTTCCCCCCTTAATCATAGGTTTTAAAGGTGAAAGAGGAGAGTTTGGTGCCAGCTAATCCTGATATTCTTGATGGGGTGGATGACCTCATGCAACTAAGTTATTTAAATGAACCATCAGTTTTATTCAACCTGCAATATAGATACAATCATAATATGATCTATGTAAGTCTTTATATCGCTTTAGTTTTTCTCTTAAATTTTGTTTCCTAATCATAACATACTGTGTTCAATTCAGACGAAAGCTGGGCCGGTTTTGGTTGCTGTAAATCCCTTTAAGAAAGTTCCTCTGTATGGTAATGACTACATTGAAGCCTACAAGTGTAAATCAATTGAAAGCCCTCATGTATATGCAATTACCGACACAGCCATCCGAGAAATGATACGGGGTAACTTTTCCTTATATATATATATATATATATATGTATGGAGGAACTTTCAAAAGTTATGCTGCTTCCATTTGTTTTGAGCTATAACTTTGTACTCTGTCTCTTGCTTTGTTTACAGATGAAGTGAATCAATCTATAATTATAAGGTCAGTATTTTTTGATTAATTCTTCTTTTCTGAGCAACTGCTTGTCATGAACTATTTGGCATTTCTTTATTTGCTTTTTTATAAGATGCTTCAATCTAAGTTCTTATTTCAGTTGCAACTTATGAAAGCATTGCTTGAATGCCGGTCTTTTGTTTTACTCTCTCAAGTTTAAAGGATGGTTCAGTGTATAAGGGTCCCATGTGGGGCCCAGTTTAGTTTTACTCAAGATTTTGAACCAAAACATATCATGCTTATTGCTTTTGTTCTTGTCTACACTCTGTTTCTGGAGATTTTAGTAAGCATTTTCATTGTATAAGAGTTACTCAAAATCTCATATAGAGATAAGTCATTTCTTTCATCTGGTACATGTTTTGGATCAAATGCTGGATCATGGCTAAAATAGTATAGGAAAAAATATTACAAATGAGTTAATGGTAAAAATATTCAGTTCATGAATGATTAACCATTCTGCTGGTTGATGTTGTTCAAAGAATGGGTAGTAACTTGAGTGGTCAAATGTTCTTATGCCTTAAGCTGTAAATACTTTAAGCATTGTTTCATTTTTCTGTTAGTTTCCCAAAGATTTTATCTATCCATATTATATAATATTATAGTGGTCCTCACTCTCTTGAAAAACTAAAGAGAAAGTTGTATATTCCATATTGTTCATAAATTTGATTTGATATTCATGTCATATAGACATAATTCTCGTTTGTTTTCTGTTAATATTTCAACTTTCAAGTGTCTAGATGCATGGATTTGGTTTTGACTTTTAAACACTTACCTTGCATAATTTTTATTTAGTATTGGGTCTCCATTGTGATCTCTGCTTGAGATACTTTTCAGTTTTCACCTGTCTATCTATCCTTGTTGATGCTTTAACATTCATGTAACAAAGGGACTTTGCTTTACTGGGTGAAGACAAATATAATTTAGGGATGAGCTTCTATTTTCCATTCTTTGATTAGCATTGATGGAAACAAATGCTTCTTTTATGTTGCCTGAAGTTTTCAGCATTTATATCAAGCTCAACTTGGTTTTCTTAACCTTGTGTGCCCCTTAATTGCATTGGAATTGGGACACATAATAATTCTTTTCATCTACATATTCAGTGGTGAGAGTGGAGCAGGGAAGACTGAGACGGCAAAAATAGCAATGCAGTACTTGGCTGCCCTTGGTGGTGGAAGTGGAATAGAGAATGAGATATTAAAGACTAATCCAATACTAGAAGCCTTTGGTAATGGAAAAACATTGAGAAATGACAACTCAAGTCGTTTTGTAAGATTTCCCATTTATCCTATTGATTCTTTTAGTTGATTCATTGGGGAACTTTTGGTGTTGAAATCTCTCATAATTTGATTGAATGTTACAGGGAAAGCTCATTGAGATTCACTTCCGTGAAACTGGAAAAATATCTGGTGCTAATATTCAAACATGTAAGTTTGTGCAGGATGTGATTGAAAGCTTGTGTCTTTGTTTCTTCTATAAGTTTCCAACTAATTATGTCAACATTTGTATCCATGTATTGAATCCATGTGATACTCCTGGCTTGACCATACCATAAACAGTTTTGCTGGAAAAGGTATTCATTCTTTTGAGCTAGTTTTACATTTCAAATATGTGTCCATTTTATGTGATTGACCCTTGTTTTACTTGGTATGTGAACAGTCTAGAGTAGTCCAATGCAATGAAGGGGAAAGGTCATATCATATATTTTATCAGCTATGTACTGGAGCACCATCATCTCTTAGGGGTAAGTGGATTCTTTTACCTTCTGCATCTGCCAATATATGTATTTGTTTCATAGGTGGGTTATTGGTATACTTTTTATTTGAGAATGGCCTTGAAGAACATAGAATTTCTCTTTAAATAATGGTTATTTTATTTTGAAAAAGTTACTCTTTAGGAGAGTAGATTGCATGATTTTTAGGAAAAGGAGAATAGGGAGACCAAGAAGGACATTAGAGGAAATCATCAAGGGAGATCTCAGACTTAATAATATTTCTAAAACTTTGTTTTTTAACCGTGCCGAATGGCATCGTGTGATTCATGTAGCCGACCTCACCTAGTGGGATAAGACTTTGTTGTTGTTGTTTTAGTTGTAAATTTTGGTTTCAGTTTTGTCCTTTTCTTTGGTAACAGTTTTTTCCTTTAATGTCCAACCCTTATCTCTTGGGTGGGATTGTACTTGCAAGTGAATTTCTTCCTTTTGTTTAAGAAACTGGGTTGCTTTATCTTTTTTATTAAGAAGATAGCATGAGTTCAATAGTTGGAGGATCTCTGCAGAAAGGCTCAATATTTTGAGTGAGGATTAGGCTCACACTGAATAGAGTGTGGAGAAACCTTGTAACATGAAAAAAAATGCTATCACACTTTGTAATACTCAAAAAAACTCTTTTAGCATTACTTCTTTTCATATTACTATTCATTCCTCTACAATCTGAGTCAAATGGGCATTTAGTTCCCCTTTTCTCAATTAGACATTCAACTTTGATCTCTCCTTAATCGGGACAGGATTGGAACAAACTACTGAGGATACTTATTAGAACATAATCTTACATGTATGGGATTTGATTTCACTAATGATATAAGCTTTTTATTCTAGAATATTCCTCTACATAATATTAACTCATTAAGTTGTATATTCTTGTTTATTAGCCTTTGCCTTTTCATTGTTGTTTGATGTTTGATTTTATATTGCAGAGAAGCTAAATCTACTAAGTGCTGAAGACTATAAATATCTGAGGCAGAGCAATTGTTATTCAATTACGGGAGTTGATGATGCAGAAGAATTTCGCATAGTCAAGGTATACATTATTTTTCATCACATTTTGCTTATGAATGATCTGCATTCACATAGGTTTATATATGATTTTTTACAATTTCCATTTTGACTTATGGTTTGAGTCTGAAATAATAGCTTGACATATATGAGTTTTTTTTCATGCTATTTTTAATTTCCAGGAAGCTCTGGATGTTGTCCACATTAGCAAAGGAGACCAGGAGAATGTATTTGCAATGCTTGCTGCAGTATTATGGTTAGGAAACATATCATTTACTGTGGTAGATAATGAAAATCATGTTCAAGCTGTTGAGGATGAGGGTAAGAATTTTGTGGAATCTACTAATGAATCTAAAGCATAGAATTTTTCCTGCTTGATATTGTGCTCTTGATACCTAATTTCTGGTGCATATAAGTCTTGACCTTATTTTAGATGCTTTAATGCATTATATGTTAATTAATGTCTCAATTAAAAATGGATTTTGTTTCCTGATTTCTTATAGGGCTGTTGACTGTTGCCAAGTTAATTGGCTGTGAAATTGAAGTCCTGAAGTTGACTTTATCAACTCGCAAAATGAAAGTTGGTAATGATATTATTGTCCAGAAGTTGACTCTATCTCAGGTAAAATGACTACAGTGTTGACATTTACCTTTGTCTATAATTATGGTTGGAAAAAGTCCAACTTCCCAAGGGAAAGATGGGCGTACAATTTATATTGAGTTTCTGAATCAGCATATGCCAATTCATTTAATTTGTTATTCAAAGGTAATAGAATGCAAAAGAAAACTTCATTGGTGATGGACATTGCTTCATTGGTTTTTCCTTCTTGGAGTTTCCACTCAATCTAAATATGAATGATTGTTGCTTTTCTTATCACGTAGGCAATTGATGCGAGAGATGCTTTGGCGAAGTCAATATATGCTTGTCTGTTTGATTGGTTAGTTGAACAAATAAACAAATCCCTTGCGGTTGGCAAAAGACGAACTGGCAGATCAATCAGCATTCTAGATATTTATGGCTTTGAGTCATTCAATGTATGTTATATTATATGAAAGATCTTTTATATGTGGGTGTGTGTGTGTGTGTGTATTTATCACTATCCTTATCCTATTTAATTTTTTAAAATGTTTGATCTGTTGTATGCGGTGGATTTTATGCATGCAGAGGAACAGTTTTGAACAGTTCTGCATAAATTATGCAAATGAGAGATTACAACAACACTTCAATCGTCATTTATTCAAGTTAGAACAGGAGGTATGTGCCACATATAAACTGATTTCTTAAAAATGGATGAAGAATAGGTGCATAGCATTTTATCAGCCAAACTGAAAATTTCATTCAAATTTGCAAGTTCCCATTAAAAATGTGAATATTAAACCTGCAACATTTTTATTTGAACTCTTGGCTCTTCAACATTTGCAGTGACCAATGAGGGTTTTGTTTCTGTTTTTTTTTTAATCTAGGGTAATAAATTAAGAAGTCTATAAAATATAAATTGGCTTTGGCCAAATGTACACCCAGCTTAACGAGCAAATTTCTGATACTTTTGTACTACCTACTTTGACAACTATCACTCTTAATTTGATAGTTTTATCTCTTTTTTTATTTTAAAGAAAATTTAATTGGGAAAAACATGATCATACATAGTTGGTTTGATAATTTTAATGGAGGTAATACACTTGGAGGACTTAATATTTTCCACTTCAACCACCCATGATAAGCCTAGGTGGCAGGTTACCCTTTGGAGTTGGCCCCCCATGCTAATGCATTTTAAATTCTTTTTTCAAAAACTTCCTAGAGGTTAAGACTAATTGAGTCCACAATCCATACTGGTGTAACAAAGCCGCACACGCTGACACCGACTAGGCTACTACTATTTCCCCTTCATGTTGGTAGAAAAAGCTGAATACCAATCTTCCCTGGTTCCTTACTGGGCTCATGTCAGAAACTACCCTCCAAATCTCCTTGTTCAGGATCACATAACTCAATTTCCTCAAGTCGTTGTTGATTTTAATTCTTTTCCAGGAGTGATCTGTATATTGATGTAGTTTTGGAAAGCTGATGTTTAAACAAGTTCTCATTTAAGTTGATGACCATCAAATGAAAGTTGAAAGTTGATTTATAAAATGAATAAAAAAGCTATTATCACCTCCAAAAACTAAACATTTGCTTATTGCCGTTGCTTGCTTACAATTTTGTTTCAGGAATATATCCAAGATGGAATTGATTGGGCTAAAGTTGAATTTGAAGACAATCAAGATTGCCTTAATCTTTTTGAAAAGGTACAAAGCTCCCTTGCCCCACTTTGACCTTTTCTGTGTAATCTTTACTGTGTTTTTATTAGAATTAGAATATGGAGGCAAAGGCAATAGGGAAAACTTAATCTGCTTCTTCAGTGGGCCATATGTAGTGCTTATATATGCAATTCTGTTTCTTTCTGCTGTTAAACTAAATATTCTGGGATCTGATTTTGTCGAGATGTTCTGTACAAGCTTTGTTTAAAGCTGCTGCTTTTTAGTTTTTTTTCTCAGTTTTTTTTTGTGAGATTGAAGCACATCTATTGGGATTTTGGAGTGAATTCTGTTAATTCAGAGTTCCTTAACTGATGTTTAAAATTTTACAATGTTGATATGAATCCAACTATTAATATCATTTGTATTACTACTTGGTTAATTTGTGATGCTTTAACTCCTATTTCCCTGACACAAGGCACCGATGTCTGCTATTAAGGTGAATGCTAAGAGGATAAAACCTGTGGCTAATATTTTTCTTTTCAACTGTGGAAAAACGTTGTCTGATAGTGATTAGAAATTGGAAATTCAACTGTCTTAGACTTTGCTTCTGACATGTGCAGAAACCACTGGGGCTACTATCCCTGTTAGATGAAGAGTCAACTTTCCCTAATGGCACAGATTTAACCTTTGCTAACAAGCTTAAGCAGCATTTGAATTCCAATTCATGCTTCAAAGGAGAACGAGAAAAAGCCTTTACTGTGCGTCATTATGCAGGGGAGGTATTAATCTGGTCATTTTTATGCAACATTGTACTGGTTCTATCTGTTTATGCAAAGTGCTTGTAAATTGCCTTAATAAGAATGCGTCTAAGATTGCATTATAATGGCATCCATTTTGACATTCTGGTGTGGGTTATATAATGTAATACTAAGTTTTATGAATAGAAAGACACAGTTCCACTATATTTGAATTCATGCATTACTTATAACCTTACTAACCATGATTCTGATTAAACTTTCATTGTTAATATTTTTGAATTCCCAAATACTATCATTTTTCTTACCAATTTAAGTTTGCTCATCTTACCTTACTAATTGATAGTTTCATTTGTTCTTCTCCAGGTCACTTATGATACATCTGGATTCCTGGAAAAGAACAGGGACCTTTTGCATTTGGATTCCATCCAACTTCTATCCTCAAGCATATGTCATCTTCCTAAGTTATTTGCATCCCATATGCTTACTCAATCTGAGAAGACTGTAGTAGGTCCCTTACATAAGTCAGGTGGGGCAGATTCCCAAAAGCTAAGCGTTGCCACAAAATTCAAGGTACATAACCTTAATTATGATTTTTCTCTAAAACTTGAAATGTTCTAATACCTAAGTAAACTAATATTTTGGTTTTCTCAGACTTCTATTCAATATGTTTTTAATGCTATTAATGGTAAACCATGCAAAAATACTGCGTCTACAGCTTAAAAAAGGACAGCCTCATCTAAATATTAATGACCCAATGATAAGTGTGACATGGCCTGTCAATGAAGATGCTTCAGATTAGTTCTTTTATCTTAGAATATAGGTTTAGGCTTAACTCAACCCCAAAAGCTAGCTCATAGGTTGACTCCAAATGTTAGTTCATAAGGTGAGGGTCGTCCCCACTTATATACTCTATTTTGACACTATCTCTAGTCGATATGGGACTTGGTTTTTCCCAATACACCCCCTCATGCCCAAAAAATACTTTTGGGCTTGGTGAGTGGGTCATATGATGAGTAACCCGTTTAATGGATCTAGGATAGGCTTTGATACCATCTTAGAATGTGGATAAGAGCCTAACTCAATCCCAAAATCTAGCTCAAAGGTTGAGGGTTGCCCGACACTTATATATACTTTATCTTGACACTATATTTAGCCTATGTCAGACTTGAGTTTTTTCCTATACACTCCCTCGCGCCCAACACTTTGGACTTGATACGCAAATAATATGGTGAGTGTCCCTTTTTCATGGATCTAGGATAAGTTCTGATACCATCTTAGAATGTGGGTTTAGGCCTAACTCAATCCCACAAAATTGACTTGTAAGATGAGGATTGCTTCTCAATTGTATTGTTTATCTCGACACTATCTTTAGTCGATGTGGGACTTCAACATGTCCCCTTTTGTCCATGGCTCCGTCATGTGGGACTTTCAACACACCCTCTCTATCTAGGAGTGACCACAATTTAGGTGGCTTTATCCAACATATTAACTGTACAAATAATCAATTCAATTCATATGTTTTAATTGCGAATTGGTTTAAGTTATCAAAAGTAGAATGATATACACATATAGTTACACTACTATTGTGGTTCGTACAAGTGAAAATGGAAGTACCGGAGTGTAATTGAGTGAAAATAATGTATCAAACCATTCATTTTTAAAAAATACTTTATCAACTCTGCATCTCCCACCCCACTCCTACCAAACAAAGCTTAAATATTCAGGGGTTATTTTGATAGGTTGGGACTTGGGTATATCTTAATTTAAATGATTTTATAAGTTATTTCTTTTGGCACCCAGGGACAATTGTTCCAATTGATGCAACGTTTAGAGAGTACTACACCGCATTTTATACGCTGCATCAAGCCCAATAACCTCCAGTCACCTGGATCATATGAGCAAAGCCTTGTACTGCAGCAGTTGAGATGTTGTGGTGTTCTGGAAGTGGTTCGGATATCAAGATCGGGCTTTCCTACTAGAGTGTCTCACCAAAAGTTTGCCAGAAGGTATAACAACAGAGAAAGAAACTATGGTGATTGATATCCTTTCAAATTAGCCCCCATCCCAGTGTTTTTTGCACGTTTCTAACTTTTCTGTTATTGATTTGGGAGCGGTAAATCAGATATGGTTTTCTTCTCCTTGAAAATGTTGCCTCTCAGGATCCACTTAGTGTTTCAGTTGCTATTCTTCATCAGTTTAACATTTTGCCTGAGATGTATCAAGTTGGCTACACAAAACTATTCTTCCGAACAGGGCAGGTATATATATGTCTATAAATTTTTTTACACGAATTCTCATTTCATATAAATTGTTGTGGCAAATGAATATAACTGTAATGATTTTATAGAATCAGCAATTTTTATGGCTTTAACTATTTTGTTAACATCAAATTAAAAATGAATCAGTGAAGGAAATATTATTTATAGCATGTACTTTTAGAAATTGTGCTCAACATCTTACACAAGTATGGTATAATGGTGAAAGTGTAATGAAGAAAAATGATAAAATTGACGTTATTTGCGGTTAGGGTTATAATCTGAGAATTAGTTTTTACTTAATAAGAAGCCATGGAATTTTGGGCTTTAGTAATTTGGGATTTGAAGGAACTAGAGTTTCTACTTCTATTCTGATCAGTTGGTTCCTCTATAAAGTTATTGTAATGAACTACACCGTGTCTTTTCTGTTTAGTCATCCGCATATAGCTGGTCCCAAGCCCGGGTTAAGGAGAGGAGGGTTGTGTTAGGCCCTCCGCAGTAAATGTAAAACTCTTATGGATTAATTTTTGCTAATGCGTTGTTGTGTTGATATTGATACCCACTTTTTGATATTCCTACCCCCATTTTTTTGTAATTATTTTTTGACAAATATTTTTGACGGAAATTAATTTCTGTTGTGTATACAGATACTTGATGGAAACTAGTTTTAGTTGAGTATCTTGGCAAAATATTTAACAGAAAATTGTTTAAATTACATATCTTGACATGATCATGTCAAGATAATTTTTGTTGTGTAATCTTGACATAAAGGAAACTAGTTTCCATCCTGTCGGCAACACATGAAAAATTAACAGGTTGGGTACTTGGGTTGAGTACCTGAGTTGATTTTTTTGTTTTTTGGCATGACTTTGCTTTCTCTTTTGCATGATAAAACTGGTCCTTGTATTTAAGCCGGTCCTTGTTGTGTTCAATATAATTTTGTGTTATGTATTTAAGTCGTTGAAATAGTTTTATTCCCAAGGCCCAAGTTTAAACTTTATTTATTCCTCTCTTTTGCATTGTGTCTTTAATATGCTGCATTGACTGTGATTGCAGATTGGAGTGCTTGAAGATACCAGAAACCGTACCTTGCATGGTGTTTTACGTGTGCAAAGTTGCTTCAGGGGTTACCGAGGTCGTTGTTATCGCAAGGAGCTTTGGAGAGGAATCACTACTCTCCAATCATGTATTTTCTTTTTCTCACCTAATTCTTTCAGCCTTACACATTCCTTGAGAAGTCTAACTGACTGACTATTTTCTACCCGTTCATGTAGTTATTAGAGGAGAGAAAGGCAGAAAGGAATATGCAGCTTCGCTTCAGAGACATAGGGCTGCTGTTATTATACAAAAGCGGATGAAAACAGTACTTGCAAGGAACAGAATGAAAAATATTGATGATGCTGCAGTTGTCATACAATCATGTGAGAATTGTGTTCTCAAAATGCAAAGATAAATCTTACTATTTTTTTTATTCGAATATTTGAATTAGTCACATAAAGTATTGAGGGCACCAAAATTTGTTTTAAAAAATTATCAGTTCTCTTTGCCATCCTCTCTTCAGCATAGGTGTTGCACTGAATGTTTCTTTCAAAATTCCCAAATTTTATTGTGCAAGATAATTATACATTTAATAGTGTAGAAAATCAAGGAATATCAGTGACTAATTATTAAGAATATCATCAGTTTATTTGTTTCCATTATTTCCTTTTATTAGGATTGATTTTGTAATTAGTATATTTCCTTTTATACTCTTTGATCATTTGTATAAATTGAAATATCCTTTAGTGGAAATATATGAAAATCACACATTCACACACACAGTACGATAGATTCCTGTAATGTGTGGTCAGCTGTCTTTTCGATGGTATTTGATAAGTTTTCATTTGTTTTTACTGCATTTTGCAGTTATTCGTGGTTGGTTAGTCAGAAGATGCTCAGGAGATATAGGACTATCAAAATCTCGAGGCATTAAGGTAATCTCTTTTCTAATTTCGGAAGCTATGTTTCAAAAGGATTATTGTCATGGGTTGCTTGTAAAATTTTCATCTTTGTGATACTTAAAATCCTGAACTTCTAAAACAGACTAATGAGTCAGATGAGGTTCTGGTGAAGGCATCTTTCCTGGCTGAATTACAGCGCCGGGTACTTAAGGCAGAAGCTGCCCTCAGAGAGAAAGAAGAGGAAAATGACATTCTTCACCAACGCCTTCAACAGTATGAGAACAGATGGTCTGAATATGAATTAAAGATGAAATCCATGGAAGAAGTATGGCAGAAACAAATGAGGTCCCTACAATCTAGCCTGTCTATTGCAAAGAAGAGCCTTGCTATGGATGATTCGGAAAGAAATTCAGATGCTTCTGTTAATGCAAGTGATGACAGGGATTTCAGCTGGGATGTAGGAACCAATCACCGGCGCCAAGAAAGCAATGGGGCAAAATCAATGAGTGCTGGTTTGAGTGTTATAAGTCGGTTGGCTGAAGAATTTGAGCAAAGGAGTCAAGTGTTTGGTGATGATGCTAAATTCTTGGTAGAGGTAAAATCTGGTCAAGTTGAAGCAAGTTTAAACCCAGATAGAGAGCTTAGAAGGTTAAAACAAATGTTTGAAGCTTGGAAAAAGGATTATGGTGCAAGACTACGTGAAACAAAGGTCATTTTACATAAACTTGGAAGTGAAGATGGATCAATTGAGAAAGTGAAGAAAAGTTGGTGGGGAAGAAGGAATAGTACAAGAATAAGTTGATTTATTTATTTTTTCTTATTGGGGTTTGGCTTGGTCTATGCACTGTTTTAAGGGCATTGCCAACTATATATCCGAAAATGAGGAAAATACAATAGGAAAGATAAGATAGGAGTAGGACGAATAAAGTACTGGTTACTGTAATTATGTTAGCTGTTGCTAGCCACTCATATTTATGAGAAACTTCTGCACGAGTTGTGGAGTTAGATACTCAATACGAACCGTGAGTCATGTAAATCATCACCACCCCTTGGTATGTGAATTGCATGTAAAAAAATAGCGAGTTTTCCAGCATTACACCGGTTGTGGATATTTCTAAATTTAAGTGAGATTTATAAATGTAACTGTAAATAATAATAATAATAATAATGATAAAATTATTAGTTTTATCATTATTATTAGATACGGTAAAATTACACTACATGTCTTAAAAAAAAGAATAAATTATGATAGATGTATTATTAATGATAAATAATCTCATTATTTAAAAGTAAGTTAAAAAGACAATTTTGAAAATTGAAGAAAAAATATAAAAATTATTTGAATTAAGTGATTATTTATTCATTTGGTTTGATTTGATATGATATATTAAAATTTAAATTTTGAAGAATAAAGAAATGATGGTTTATTAAGGTTATAATGTAACTTATCTTAAAAAATTATATTTTTTTAGTATAGTTTATCTAAATTTGATTCTAAAAATTTAAATTGAGATAAATTAAGTTTAGGAAATAATATTGTCTTAATTATTATTTGATCATCTAATTTATTTTTAATAAGGTCCAATTAGGTTATCTAATTTTTAGAAATGTTTCAATTAAGTCTTTCTATTTTTAGAAGTTTCAATTAGGTCTTTTATTTTTTTAAAATGGATTCAATTTGGTCTTATTTAAAATTAAATTTTATATTTTTTTAAGTATATAAAAGAAAAATAAGACTAAATTGAATTTATTTTTAAAAAATAAAAAAGCTAATTGAAACTAAAAAAAGAGATTAATTGAACTATTTTTTTTAAAAAAATTAATTAACTTTTTAATAATAAGAGAATCAAATTTAACTTAAAAAATAATTTAGAGGATTAAAATAGTAATTAAGCCTAATGATATTTGATAGAAATTAAAAGTATTAATAAAAAATAAAACTAACGTGACTTAATAAAAAAAGATAATAGTTTTTAAAATTCTTTCGTTATATTTATAATATAAGAACAAATATTAGTAAGACACTTATTAATTATAATTCGGTGTTATAAATTTTTGCAGATATGATCAATCAAATTCACATGGTGAATGAGCGTGACATTTGTTTATGTGAAAAACGAGTTCGTGTTGTGGTATAAGGCAAGTTCCTGACCCGACCCATTAGGCTGTAGCCCAAAACCCATTATCCCTTCCCTTAACGAGAAAGATTGACGACGGTGCAGCGACAGTTAGTGGAACGCAATGGTTGGTGGTGGCGTCTCTCGCATTTCCCACCATTTTCGAGACTGCGACTTCCATTTCCATTTCCACTTCACTTTTACTTACTCTGCCTTTCAAACTTTCCACCTTTCGTCTCCCCCACTCCCTCTCAAACCTCGCTGGGGAGGCATTTCGCAAACCACAGTGCCCTCAAATTACCGCTGCTTTGGCACCCCACCTAAGTCCCCCGGCGAAATTCCTCTCCTTTTCGATTGTTTCAGGTTCTATTCTTTATTTCATCAAATGGGTTTTTTTTTTCTTCTTTTTTTTTTTGTACTTTTCCTTCTTGCTAGTTTGATGGACACTACTTACTTACTTCACCTCCTGAAAAAATGAAGATAGTAAAATTGAGGTGTGTTTTTTAAAAGTTTGTGATTTGGTGTGAGCTGAAAAAATCTCTAGGGGTTTAATTTTAATGTGGTTATAAAATTCGTATCTTCAGATGATATGGTGTTATTAAGTTAGCATCCTTTGATTTACTCCAATGTTAAACGTTGAAGGTTCTATGTTCTTGTCCGAGGAATGAGTTGCCTAAAGCATGCTTGATAATAAGAATATTGAGGTCGTGTTTGAATTAACTTCTCAGTAAGCTAAAATTAACATATTCACTTCAGGTTTTGGTCACGTTAGAGGAAAAAACTTCTATAGAATAAGTTGATTTTAACTTATGGAAGGAATTTAATTCATTTTAGCTTCTTATTTTCTTTTTCTATAAATACTTATTGTGAAATATATTAAATCAGGACATGAGTTTCATGTGCTAATTGTTCATTGAATATTTTAATCTTACACAGAGAGAGATAGAAAAGGAGAGTGAGAGAGAGAGTTGATTTCTAACGGCTTCTACATGCATGGCTGTAAAAAAATTCAGATGAAATTTGTTAAACAAGATCTATGTGTAAATTGTGGAAATCAAAATCAACCAATGAACAGATATACTGTTTTTATGTGCATTAGTTATCATCCTGCTTTAGTCAAGAATCTGATTCCTTTTCTTATGTGAAGCCAACAAGAAGATGAACGTGAAATTCTCTCTGATGGAACATCTGCCGTGGCAGGTTTTTAGCCTCGTTCACCTTATGCCTCTTTTACCATTTTTCATATGCATGTCCATATTGTTTGGAGGAAAATAACATGCTTTTTCCAAAATGTAAAATAAAAAAAAAAGGATGATTGATGATATTGTGAAACTGGTTCTGACTTCTGTGATTAAGCATGTCTTGATAGTTTCTTATAGGAAAGGAGTGCACTTTGTTGTACTTCTTAATTCCCTTAGCACAGTATTGTATTTTTCCTTAACCTTGTACATCTTTTTTGTCTTTAGTCTATTTATGGCAATTAGTCATTCTTCTATTACTCTTCGTGTATGTAGATTACTTGCTTGTTGGTTAAATTAGTACTGCTTTCTTGAGTGTATATAGAGATCTAGTGAAGAAGGACATGCAGAAATTGGCGCGGTGGAATTATGTACTATTTTGATTCTATCTTAATCATTACCAGGTGGAATTGTAGCATTGGGAAAGTTTGATGCTCTACACATAGGTCATAGAGAACTTGCAATTCAAGCATCAAGGGCCGGACCTCCATTTCTTTTGTCATTTGTTGGCATGGCGAAAGTACTTGGTTGGGAACCTAGGTATGACCTACAAACATGTTGTTTTGGAGAAGTTTATTTCGTTTTTCTTCTTATTTTCTTCTCCTATAAGTGCTTTTGGAGAAGTTTATCCAAACAGACCAGTATACGTTGGTATCAAGCCAAAAAAATGGTTTACTTGGATGGAGACTGTATTTAGCTCTTGCAGACTTACACTCATATAGTGTGATCTTACACTTTTTGGCCAATTGATGAAAAAAGTGATTCCTACTAAATTTATGAATATAGGAAAGGTTTTCTAAAGGGACTAAAATTTTGCCTTGGCTTAAAGGTAAGGTTGCCGTCTTGTGACCTAGGAAGTCACAGTTCAAAACAACCTCTTCATTTGCAGGGTAAGGTTGGGTTGTATACTTCTACCCTCCCAAGACCTATTTGGTAGGAACCTCGTGTGCTTGATCACCCTATAAACTATCCTTGTCGCAACAAGTTTATGCCTTGTGAGTAGGAGGTCATGGGTTCAAATCTTGCAGGGTCTACCCAACTGCGGAAGTAAGACTGTATACATCTATCCTCCCCAAACCCAACTAAGTGGCAACCTCATGTACTGGATTGCCCACTAGCCTTGCCCTTGATGCATAAGTTGTTGGGCAATGGAGCCAATGCTCTCGAGTCATGCCTTACTGAACTCATGTTAGTGTTGCTCACTTTACCGTTGCATATGGGCCATAGGATGGAATAGAATATAGATCACAAACCGACATATTATTAAAATGATTAAGCGAGCCTTCCTTTGTTAGTTGTTACTCTTCCTTTGTAATTTAGGTCTTCAGATTAGTAATCATTCCTCTTTCCGCCGTTTGAATAATTGATGGTAGAAAAATAATTATAAACTCGAATGAAGCTGGCTATTGTGGTCCATAACAACAGTAACAAAAACAAATAAAGCCTTTTTCCAGTGGGTGGGGCAAGGCTTCTTATGAGAATTAAACCTAAAACATCCATCCTACACCCATCTCACTTCATCCTTATCACTTGAGCTATGCCTTAGTGGCATTGGCGTTTTACTTTGTCATTATAATAAGTTTTCCTTCAGGTAGAATAACTTTGCAATCCATATTGCACGTGGAATTCATTTTAAGGAAGACAATTATGATTATATATATAAGTATTTAAAAACATTCTTCAGAAGTTTGGTCTTTGTTTTGGAGTTCTTTTGGGTGATTATATACATGAAATCTTAGGTTGGGGACCAGAGCATGAAATCTTAGTAAATACATAAACTCCTAACTCATGTTTACATTCTGATTGTTGGGGACCAGAGCATCATAATTGTTATCTCCATGGGTAAAATAACGTATATTTTGTTAAATGTTTCCCTAACAGGGCTCCTATAGTTGCTAAATGTGACCGAAAGCGAATTCTTTCATCATGGGTTCCTTATTGCTGTAACATGGTCCCAGAAGAGTTTGAGGTTGAATTTTCAAGTGTGCGACATCTCAATCCCCGACAATTTGTTGAAAAGTTATCAAAAGAGCTTAGGGTGCGGGGAGTTGTTGCAGGTAAATACGTAGCTCCATAATTTACCATCAACATATACCAACCCCTTTATTATTAACATAATTTGTTGGTATTTTGTTATTTTTCCTGAATAGCAACATCAACATGATTTACTATTTTACCAATATTTTACTCACACATAAGCTGAAATAGAAGTCTGTACTGGATTCTGGAACTTCTGGTAGGTGAGAATTACCGATTTGGGTATAAAGCAGCAGGTGATGCGTTGGAGTTAGTTAAGCTTTGTGAAGAGTACGGAATGGAAGCTTACATAATAAAATCTGTTATGGACAAGAATCGTTTTTCTGCAAATATGAATTCTGTTACCAACTCCAAAGAGAGGGGACAGGTCTCATCTACACGTGTTCGTGAAGCCCTTGCCGTAGGGGACATGAAGTATGTCTCAGAGCTTTTGGGGAGGCCTCATCGTCTCATATTAATGGCCACTGACCAAGAAAGATTCAGTGCTGGGCAGTATAAGGTGTCTGCTCCTAGATCCTGCTTATTGAATCTAGCACCAAAGGAAGGATTATATGAGAAGTGTTTTCTTTTCCTTGATCAGGAAAATGTTGTGGAGTGTATTGTAGTTATTGACAGCAAGTTTGTCCATATAGAAACAGATTATGGAGGTCTGAGTGACATTTTTTGTTCTCAAAATTTGCAGTTCTTGTATATTGAGTTTGGAGATTCCTGCCCTTGATTCAGTTTAGATAATTATTTCTATTTAAATTTTTAGTTTACTGAATTATAGATGATTTTTATCCATCTCCCAAAGTAGAGTGATACAAGTATATATGTACCCTTCTTCCTTTTTTCCCCTATTTAATGCGATACGCCTCCAAACTAAGTGATGAAATTGGGTCAACACAATTGATTATAAAACAATAAATTTGTGAATCTCTTATTTTCTGGAAATTAAGGGTTACTTTCGGAAATTAGTTCGTGCTTGCTAAACTTTAAGTCTTTCAAATAAATAACTATAATGATGTGACGCTCTTTTAAAGAATTAGTGGTACAAATAAAGTACAGATTTACTTTAGGGTCTTGTTGACGATTGCTATTAATGAATTAATAAACAAAAAAGTTTCCTGAAAATTATGGTGGGAGCGGACTGAAAATTATGAAAGGAGTATATTGAATGAGAAAAAAATTATGATAGAATAATGTAAAATAGTTTTATATCGTTATTTAATTATAATTCATTATATATATGATAAAATTATTAATTTTTTTAGTAATTATTTTAAAAGTTATATTAATAATAATTTATGATTGAGTGTTTATATCGTTATGATCATTCAATTCATATTGATAATATTTTTTCATAAAACCTTTTTATTTTTAATTTTTTAATTAGTCTTTAAACAGCAAGAAGTAACTGTTTTTCAGTACAAAGTTCTTTTTTATCCTTGATGTTAGATAAACTTTAAGGCTGTATCTTTTTTATCCTATATGTTGATGTTAGAGAAATCTTGTTTGATATTGTAAAA
>PYAF01002236.1:1900796-1917503 GCA_007407185.1 Glycine tomentella
ACCAAGCAGTAACTCTTTTTCAGTACAAAGTTTTTTTTATCCTTGATGTTAGATAGACTTTAAGGCTGTATCTTTTTTATCCTATATGTTGATGTTAGAGAACTCTTGTTTGATATTGTAAAAAAAAAAAAAAACCCTGTTTGAGGAAACTATCATTTTAATTTCTAAAAATATATAGAGTTGATACGTTAGTTCTTGAAACTAAGAAAATTTTAAATTGAGGTAATTTTTTTAAAAATTAGTTCTTGAATTTTCATCCAAGTTTTTAAACTTAATTATTTATTATTATTTTAATCCCTGAATATATATATATATATATATATATATTAATATTATTATTTTAAATTACTATGATTGACAGATTAACTGTCAGGAATTTATTTTTAATTTTTTTCTTCTTAATTTCAAGAAATAATAATATGATAATAATAATATATACTTTTATCTAATGAGTAAAACTCTGTTGATATCAATATCATACACCGAATTTGTGGAGGAAAGACCATCATGGGTAGGATCGGAAGCCTAAGGCCTTAATATATAGAGACTAACTGCGAACTTTATTCTCTCAAAGAAGAAAAAAACATATGAATTTGATATTATGTGCAGTGTAGATAATTAAGATTTGGAAGTTGGCCTCCCTCCCGCAGTCCGCAGTAGAGGCATAACCTGGGAGTCCCTCGTCTTTGTGTCTCAGCAGGTGGGTTTCGCTTTCACTTTTCAATTATCATCTTCTGAATTTTAAGATCTGATATTCTCTGAGATTTCAATTTTTAATTAGAACTGTGCTAGATGAAGTATAACTCACCCTAGGTTTAGACATGGTCACATTCCTTTGCGTTGTTAATTGTATTCCTATTAGCAAATATCCTTTAATTAATTTTTATTGCATCTGTAGAGTAAATAGCAGTAGCTGGATCTGCGTAAAATGCTTCTTCGGAGACTTGTTGCTGCATGTCCTAAATCAAAGCGGCTCTTCAGCTCTTGTGTTACCCATGGCTATGAAAGTGCTATTCAAGAACTCAACAAGGTAAAGTCTTTCTTTGCTTTGTTCTGTTTTTTGCCACGAATACTGATATTATTACTTGCTCAATGTTCATAACCTGTGTGAATATCTATCATGAAGGTTTTGTTCCTCCAGTACAGATTAGTGTTGGTAGAATTAATTCATGTTAAATTACTTATTCCATTTCAGGAAATGGAATCGGTATTCGGTGAAACTCCTGCAAATGGACTAACTAGCTCTGCAAGCAATAGTCATTTGAACAATGAATCCCAGCTGTCATCTCCAAACATAGGTCATAGTTCTTTTGAATTGACTCATACTGACAAATCAGGGGAAGCTCAAATGGTAGACGTGTCTCCAAAAGAAAGCAGTAAAAGAACTGCCATTGCTTTTTGCAAGGTAATTCTTGGAAAGAAGGTGTTTGATTTGGTCTTGGCCAATCAAATGGCGAAGGGAGATGTGCTTACCGTGGCGAAAATTGCGGGCATAACTGCAGCAAAGCAAACTAGCAACCTTATTCCGCTGTGCCATAACATAAGCCTTTCACACGTGCAATTGGACTTGAGATTGAATCATGAGGACTTCAGTGTAACAATAGAAGGGGAAGCTGCATCAACGGGTAAAACCGGGGTTGAGATGGAAGCGATGACAGCAGTGTCTATTGCAGGCTTAACCGTGTATGATATGTGTAAGGCTGCTTCAAAAGATATAGTCATTACAGATATAAGACTTAAGCATAAATCTGGTGGAAAAAGTGGAGAGTACTGGTGGACACAATGATTGTTTTATATGCATTCCGATGGAGAACAACAATTCCAAACATGCTATTCTTCATATAGTTTTCCTCACCAGCATAGCTCTATACATGATTTCCCTGTAATGGGATGCATCAATATTGGGGTTAGCTTTGTTTAAGTACATTTTAATAGCTAAGCTTTCACTCGACTCATTGTAAACATTGCCAAATTTCGTAAGTGATCTAGGTTTCAGGTCTAATTTCTTCGACCAAAAAAATATTAAAGGCTCATGTTGAATGTCTTTAACTTATAATTTATTATATTTTTTATTATGAAAAAATACTATTAAGGGATCATTTGGATGGGATAGAAGAGTTGAATAAAATTAGGAAACAAATTGTGCGAACTTGGTATGCCCTGCTAATAAGGTTATTTTTGAAGGACATACTTTGGATATGGAAAAATTATGGCAAAAGTGAATTTGTTATATCTTTTCAACAATGGCAAGTAGATCCTAGTGTTTATTTAACTGTTTCTTGAGGGATGGTTTGTTTGAGCATGTGTAGTGCTAGGAGCCGTATGTTTTCCTATGCAAAATATTATTTGTATAGAGCTCTGCCATAACTGTATTTGCACATGCACTAGGATTGAATTGTGGGAAATGATAGCAGGAGCTAGGGTATAGTGATATATACTCCTCTGAGTTGTATTTTCTTTTAGGTTTTTGTAGCCACTTTGGCTAACTGCATTTGTTTCTTTCTAGCATCTCTGGTGCATTTAATATATTGCAAATTGCTGCCAAAAAGAAAAACTTAGATGGGGGTTGAGGTTGAAGTCAAAAAAAGAAATCAGTGACAATGGCGAAAGGAAAAAATAATGTATGGATTAACTGACAGATTTTTTTAAACATAACTGACATAGGTTATTATAGTTTAGCAGTTTTAAGTTTAAGTCTAAGGTATGTAGTTCCATTTAGAATTTGGTGGAAGAGTTTTTTCTTTTCTTTCTCACAGTAGTTTTATTTAGTTAAAGCAAAATTTCTTCCCATCTCCCATTTAAATATGTAGTTTTATTGACTACTATCATTTCTGATTATAAGGTCAAACATGACAACCGATGCAAAATGAAAAATGGTTTGAGTTGTAGTTCAACGTTACTTAATTTTTATTCCAACGACTTTTCGTTTGTTTTAAAAATGATTCTGAATATTGAAGTTTCTTGACTTTCTTGAATCTTATCTAAAGGACAGTGTCACTGAGGGGTAGGCACTTACTTTGACCAACATCATCCCCAATCCAACCGTTATCTAAGTTGATATGATCATTACAGTTGCAATTTACAAAAATCACATGTAATGTACACTAAATTAGTGACATATAAAAAAATCACATGTAAAATTACTTTAAGGACAAAAAGGTCCTTTCAGAGTCCTTATTTTCTCGGAACTACATATTATTGGGCCGAGCAATTGTCGTGTGGTGGACTTCATTCTCGTGAATGTCCACCACGTGGCTCAATCTGATTCGTCCATCGTCCTTTACAATCACAAGTTCACATTATGTCGTTTTTCTTTTCTCCGTTTCAGAAAAATTAAATTCAGTTTCGGTTGCACAGAGAGATATATAGAGGGTTTAAATTCGATACCCCAATTCATAAAAAGGACGGCTTGAGGAGGGGTCGGCGTGTTCACACTTCCAACCCAATCGGGCTGTCAAAACGACGACGTTGACAGCCCGGTTCTCTGGATATAGATAGATAGATAGGGCACATTCCCAGTTTCAGGTACCAATCCTAAGGAATAATCTTTTCCGAAACCGAATATCCCTATTCCATATCATACATTTTATTATTATTATTATTATTATTATTATTATTATTATTATTCTCTGCTCCGCGTATTTCCTTCGTGTGATTTCTGATTTCTGATTTCTGCGGTGCACGTTTTTCTTCTCCTTCCAATTGGGGATACTAACCCCACCTACCCTTTTGATTCTTCCTTAATGGGTTTTCTTTCTTTACTTCAAGCATTGTTCTTTTGCCTAAATTTTGGTATTGACGTCTGATTCTCATTTTGGGTCTGTAATTTTGATTGTAGATAGGGACAAGGGTTGCTACTTATTGGTGTTGTGCTATAGTATTGCTTTGACAAGCTTTTGCGTTTAGTTGAATATCTGCAATGAGTTCGTTTTCTGGAGCCATTCAAAGACCTCTTGTGGCGGCTGCCGCCGTTGCTGTCGCTTCTTTCTCTGCTGATCTCTCCGATAAATTGCCATCACGTGATTGTTCTACCTCCGATTTGGCACATTCTACTCCTTGTAGCAACACACAAAAATCAGATTCATCCTGGGTTTCTCATATTTCAGACTCAAAGCTTGCTAACCTGTTTTTCGTGATCCGAATTCCGGTGCCTGTGCCTCATGTTGTTCAATTCCGGGTGCCGTGTTTGGGACTCGATTGTGTTTCAAATTTGTACCATTCTTCGATTGCTTCGTCCCCGCTTCTTCGCAATTTGTATCACTCTGCTGACTTTCCTAGAGTCTCAAGGCCTGCTGCATATTCCCATGGTGTCTCCGATTCAACAACTTCTGAGGTCATGTATAAATGGCATTTACCCGAGCCGAATGCTTTGGATGATTCAAGTTGTTCATTGACAAAGTCAAGGACAGTGGTGGTCTTGCTGGGATGGTTGGGAGCAAGGCAGAAACATTTGAAGAAGTACGCGGAATGGTACACCTCAAAGGGGTTTCATGTCGTTACCTTTAGATTTCCAATGGGGGAGATCCTGAGTTATCAGCCGGGTGGAAAAGCCGAGCAAAATGTTCATTTGCTTGTTGACCACTTGGCTGATTGGTTAGAAGGGGAAAGTGATAAGAATCTTGTCTTTCATACCTTCAGCAACACTGGATGGTTAACGTGAGTGGACCTTGTTAACAAGCATAAAATTTAGCAGTGTTCTTCTATTTTGTTGCTTAATTGGTTTGCTATTCATTGTTGCAGATATGGTGTTATTCTTGAACATCTTCAAAAGCAGGATCCAACTATCACGGGAAGGATTAAGGGATGCATCGTAGACTCTGCACCTGTTGCGTACCCTGACCCATGGGTAAATGCTTAGCTTTTGTGAAACTTGATGAACGTTGCTGTTTGCTGTGCATATTTCCTATCTTTTCTAGTGCTCATGCTATTATTGCTAGCTGTCCTTTATATGCTCAATATCTTTGCTATCCTATATATCCTCACTGAAAAAAATGATCAAATAAATTGCCTTGCTGAGTTGTAAAGTGTAATGCATTGATCAATTGAGACCTTGGATATTATGCTTGATTTCTTTGACATTTCAGGAATTGAGACATTGGCATTTGAACATATTTGGTTGAGATCTTTGACCTTTTCAGTCTTTTTTGGGCCTATATTCTTGGAGTGGGGAAAATTAAATAGAAAAAAAGTTATTTTAATTTCATTAATTTTGAATCCGTGAAGTTTATTTTTTATATTTTGGGTTTTGATTAAAATGAGTTAACTGATACATGATGTCTGTTATTCTTTTCTCCACTAATCCTGGTTTTAGAAATGTTGAGGTTTTATGTTAGATTAGTAGATATGATTTTTATTATCTGATTATCATTTCAGGTCTGGGCCTCTGGTTTCTCTGCAGCGTTCCTTAAGAAGAACAGTGTGGCTACTAAAGGACGTGTATTTTCTGATGAATCTGGCATTAAAGTATCAATTGGCAGTGAAGATTGGCTCAAACCTGCTCTAACAGAAGCAGCTTTACTACTAATTCTAAAGAAATTTTTTGAGATCATTCTGGATCTTCCTTCAGTGAATAGGTAATGACTCAAATTCTTCTTCTTTTACTTGATTCTTGCTATGGAAAATGATGATATTGCATCCCAAGTCTGTCTTGCTTTTTATTCTTCTAGAAAATTGCTATTTTTGGAGGGCATTAGACCATTGTTGATTAGATCAAGTTGATAATAAACTCTCATGACCCTTGATGAATGGTTGAGAAATATGATTGTACTGACAATTTAGAGATTCAACCGTTCTCAAACAGGAGCATATAAGCCATTGTATCATTGTTGAAATTCTGCAATAGGTTCTTTAGAAAAGTGATATCTTGCAATGCCCTTGTTAAAATGTGACGTTATACATGCAATATTTTAGCAAAATTCACAACTGGAAAGATGTATGCATGTGATTTTTGGAAATAGCAGAGCATTCCATAATGACAAATGGTATGGCCTTTTGGTGTTGATTCACAAGACATGACCAATCATCAAATCAATAAATATTCAATGTTTGTTTACATATGACAACGTTGCTCCTAACTATAATGATATTGTTCAAATGCAGGAGGCTCTCTGATGTCATGAGCATGTTGTCATCAAAACAACCAAGCTGTCCACAGTTATACATGTATAGCTCTGCTGACAGGGTTATTCCTGCTGATTCGGTGGAATCGTTTTTTGAGGCTCAGCGTAGGGCTGGACATGATGTGAGGGCATGCAATTTTGTCTCCTCACCCCATGTTGACCACTTTAGGAATGACCCAAAATTGTATACATCTCAGCTCAGTCAGTTTTTGGAGGAGTGTGTTGTTAATCGTTGTAAATCTTTCTAATTCTTTACATTCCTTGGCTTACTCATACACCATATAGTTCATTCATTTCGATTTTTGAAAGCAGCCATTCCATTAATGGATGGTGCCATGGTGGTTAGGACTGTGATAAAGTCAACCACCTCATGGGGATTACACAATTGTTCCCTCACAGGTTATAATTGATTCATTGATATGATAGTGCAAATGAAAAGATATGTCAGACAATTGTTCCCTGACAGCTTGTAATTGATCTCTTGATATATTGATAGTGCAAATGAAATATTTTGCAACTTTCTCTTCAATTGATTCTTTCATGCTTGGGCTGGTGAAAAAGTGACTGATGTTAACGCAACATATTTTCATTTTTGATATCTTAATGGAAAAAAAATGAAGGTAATGCTATTGGGAATATAAAATTAGACACAGCAGACGACTTGTGAATTTTTAGATAAGGGATTTGTTGCATATTTAAATAGCATTTAGAAAATATTTTATAAAGCTCATTTGAACTGGTGAAAATAGTGGAATATGTTTTTCTGTAATTTTTGAAAATTTATTTCAACTTTTTTTTTTTGGTAAAGTTATTAATAAACCTATTTTAATTTTGATACAATTCATGGTAAATTTCATGGCAAATTTTATATAATAAAATTTTATTAAGCAAATACTTAATTGAGTTGATTATCTATTATCTAACAAATTTTAGACACAAAAAAAATTATAACAGGGAAAATCTCTTCGGAAAAAAAGAAACGCCCTTAAACAAATTGTCTAACTCAAGTTTTAAGGGTTAAGAAAGAAATTGGAAGAACGTGAAAGAAATAAGGTAGAAGCAGAGAATCTCTTTCGAAAGCAAGAAAAAGTGCACCCTAGAGCAGTAAGGCAGGGAAAATCAAAGCGTGGAAACGTGAAGAATAAAATAGAAGTAAAAAATTTGGTAAACAACTCAAAGAATTACTTAGAGAATAGAGACTATCATTAACGACAAAAAATAATATATGGAGGGAGGCTGAAGATGGGGTGAATGATTATGCTTGAAGAGTAGTAGAACAAAACATTCAAAGTTGAAAAATAATGCCTTAAAATTTAATGGAATAGACTCTTGCAGTTCAATTCACTAAAATGGGCTACTTCAACTCAAAAGTAAATAAAAATATAAATAAATACAACTTAAGCCGAACAAGTCATAACTTAAAAGCATGTTAGGTTTGAACGACAAAATAATCTAATATTGGTTTGTTCTACTAATATAACTTTTAATAATTTGTTCTACTGGTGGTCGTCTTGTTGATCCATCCTTCTTCTTGATGCCGAGAACTTCGAGCCACCGATCCAAGATGCAGCATCTGAGGTAGAATGAGAAGGTCTGGTCTCAAAATCTTCCTGATATTCAACAGAGACGTTTATTTCACAAATATCGTAAACACTATTAAAATGAAGAGAAAAAAAAAAAAAAAACATGCAAGGACTCACATGTCCACTTAGATATCCCAACAACAAACTGACCAATATCCTTCCGTTTATGAGTTAAGGCCTTATCGACATCTACAACACTGCTTGAAGTTCCCATGCAATTATCGTCAACATGTGGCGTTTCTTCATCGTGATAGGTCCAAATCCAATAATTAGGTATTGAAACATGTTCAAAACAATTGGCTTAAACATGTGAGAGCCTATGCAGAAGGGAATTGATAACAAAGTTGGGTGCAGCAGAAGAGACTTAACCAACTTATTGCAACAAAGAAGAGGTCGGCAGATTCTTTCCTTCAACGCAAGAGCTTCTTAGGTGCAGCAGAGAATAACTTGACTGTTCACAGGTATAGCACATATAAATATGAGATCAAAACGTTTAAACTCTTTCTTAAGTATGAAAAAACAATTAGAGAGTACATGTAATTATGTAAATACAAGTGTGTGTTGCTTGTGTCAATGTAGTAGACTTGGGGTCAATTTCAGTTTAGTATTTAAATGCATTTGTCAATACTGTACACAAAGAAAATACTAAAATTAATCCTAGGTATACAAAGGTAGAAAAGTAGAAATTTTAAAACCATGAAAATGGCAAAAAACCATCAGAAAGTACAGATCGAAACCAAACTTCAAGAAACTTTGAAAGAACAAGCAAACTAAAAACAAATACAGTAAAAGCAATCTATGTCCAAATATTTAAACATATTTAAAGTACAACTTGTTTTATAAAATGATTTTGCTGAGAATTTTTCTGTACAGGTTTAGGCTTGCCAGTCTGAGCAATGTTTCAATTAGACATGTGTGCCAGTAGTCATGACGCAAACATAAAAGAGACTACTACATGCTTGAGGCAGCATGGCCTAAAAGGCTTAGGAATTAGGATATGATTATTGTGTTCCTGATGGACGAACTTTGGAGATCTCCAAGTTATAATTTGTGAAGCTAATAGAGGCCAGGGAAGGGAACCATTAATTGTAGCCAATGGGGGCCAAGGAACTCTCAGGATGCAAATGATCTATATGGAATTTGAACTATGCAATTAGGTATATACATATGTGTGTGCGCGCGTGTATTAATGAAATAACTTGCTATTTCTCATCCATGTTTTTTTTCTTGATGAACATAAGCAAATAGATATTTTAGCCACGGATTTTCTCTGGTTATCTACGAATTTTGTTACCGATGGATAATTCCGTATGTAACTATGTATGTAATTTAAAAACGTTTTATTTTTATTTTTATCTTATGTTAATTTTTAGTTATTTGTGGATTTTTTCTCATCTTGTGAATCTTATTGCACCTACCAACAAATATGTGGGTACATTAAAAACATTGTTTATATTTTTCGACAGAATGTTTGTCGGTAGTACTTGTTCATTGTTACTTGAGGGATGCATTTTTAATTATTTGGGAATGGACTTTTTATGACCTGCTCCAGATTATCCATGTAATACTAGTATCGAATTTCCATGACCATCCATACTCCATAGGGAGAACCAGAAGATTAAAGGATCGAGCCAACTTGAGCCCATACAGCAAGCCCCACAGCTCAGCCTCAACTTGGCAATGTTGCAATAACCCACTGAATGAGCAAAACCCAATAAAAAGTTCTCTCTCTCTCTTTCATACAATTGACATATTATCAATCTTCATTATCATTATTATCGTCGAAGCAATAATGATATTGATAGTGATAATAAATTAAACAAAAGATTGAGATTCATTTTTTCTGTGTATTATTAGAAATTTAATCCTCAATAAGAAGCTTAGATGGGACTTAATTAATTTCTATACACAAGAGTAAAAATGTTAGATGAGAAGTAAATCTAAAAATGATTTAAATCAACTCAAAATTATAAAAGAAAAATTTACAGGTCTCTTAGTTATTAGTCAAAATAAAATAAGATTAATAGTATTCTTATACAAGCATTATATTTTCTTTGTATTCATAATTAATTTTTTATTGTAATATATAAATAAAAATAATATAAAGACATATGTGAATATAAAGTTATTTGAATATATACCAATATTCATAGCTATATTAGTATATTTTAAAAAAAAAATTTATATACATATATACTAATATATACTTATATAGAATTTAAAAATATTAAGAAATACATTAAGAATTGTAAATTGTAAGTTTAACACTCTTGTGCAAAGTACGAATTATTAAGTGTTAGCAGAGCCCTTTTTACTTATTTTTTGAATACACTTAATTATCTGTTAAAAATTATTAAAAATATAGTAAATAAAACTCATTAAATATAACATAGCACCCACAATTTTTTTTTAATAAATTTTAGTTAGCAGAACAGAAGAAAATATGTTGAAAACCAATGACAGTGACTGCTGAACAAAAGAGTATATTTATTGTCGGTCGTAATTGCCCACTAAACCAAAGGCATGAGTGGGATGAATAAAGGGGATTTTGACGTAAATTTCACACTCGTGGTCGTTTTCCTCATTTTACGCTAGCTAGCTAGCTAGTTGACAATCATAGATTCATAGGTGCACCAAGTGAAAGCTGAAGCAACACCACACTTTCTTCTTCTACTTCTAATTCCCATCTGCAGTTATTTGTTCCAAATCCTGGAGTTCGGGTCTCGTCTGCGTCGATGGCTTCGAATTCGATCGACGGCGACGCCGTATCGGGGTCGGGGCTGTGCATAAACGACGTGTTAATGGACGACGAGCTGCGTTCCATTCTGGGGCGTGTGGAGAGCGAGAAGGACAAGGAAACGTTCGGGCTGGTCTGCAAGCGATGGCTCCGGTTGCAGAGCACGGAAAGGAAGAAGCTCTCCGCACGTGCGGGTCCTCACATGCTCCGAAAAATGGCCGATAGGTTCACACGCTTGGTCGAATTGGACCTCGCTCAGTCCGTCTCTCGTTCCTTCTATCCTGGCGTCAGTGATTCCGACCTCGCCGTCATCGCCACTGCCTTCACTTGCTTGAAGATCCTCAATTTGCATAATTGTAAAGGTCAATTTCTCTTTTTTCTTCTTCTGGCTTTCTGAACTCTGATTTACTGCCACTGTTGATTATTTTACATATTCTCTTATATTATTCTGAGAATTTAACTTATATGGACAGAGAAGACTAAAAACAATGTTTTTTCTCTCTCAATTTATTGTGGTTATTTTGTTATGTACAGTGTCATGTTATCTAGTTTGAGTGATGATGATTAAGGATTTAAGGACCAAGGTTTTACATCACGGACAAATGTGGAGAACCCAAAAACCTTGACAGTGCGACTGAAATCATAGTTGTGGACTGTTTTTTTAAAAATCTGTTAAGGATTATCACTATTAAAGTGTTTTGTCTATTACTTATTAGTATTGTTTAAATTGTTTAATTTTGAGGGTTCGAATTTTATGATTGACAGGGCATTTTTTATTGCTTGTGTGAATATACAGGAATTACAGATGCTGGAATGAAGGCGATTGGTGAAGGTCTTTCCTTATTACAGTCGTTGGATGTGTCTTACTGTAGAAAGCTCACTGACAAGGGATTATCAGCTGTTGCCAAAGGCTGTTGTGACCTAAGGATATTGCATATGGCTGGTTGCAGATTTGTTACTGATGGTGTATTAGAAGCTCTCTCCAAAAATTGTCGTAACTTGGAGGAGTTGGGATTGCAAGGGTGCACAAGTATTGCTGATAATGGACTGATAAACCTTGCAAGTGGCTGTCGACAGATCAGGTTTTTAGATATCAATAAATGCAGTATTGTCAGTGATGTTGGGGTTTCTAGTTTTTCTAGGGCTTGTTCGTCTTCTCTCAAGACATTGAAGTTGTTAGATTGCTACAAAATTGGTGACAAAACCATATTATCCATTGCCGAGTTCTGTGGTAATCTGGAGACTTTAATCATTGGTGGTTGCCGGGATGTCTCTGCTGATGCGATAAAGTCGCTGGCTACTGCATGTGGAAGCAGCCTTAAGAACTTGAGGATGGATTGGTGTTTAAACATTTCTGATTCTTCACTGAGCTGTGTTTTAAGTCAATGCAGAAACCTTGAGGCACTGGACATTGGTTGCTGTGAAGAGTTGACTGATGCTGCTTTTCAGCTAATGAGCAATGAGGAGCCTGAATTGAGTTTGAAGATTTTGAAGGTTAGTAATTGTCCAAAGATCACAGTGGCAGGTATAGGCATTATTGTGGGTAAATGCACTTCTCTGCAATACTTGGATGTGAGGTCATGCCCGCATATTACAAAGGCTGGCCTAGATGAGGCTGGTTTCCATTTTCCTGAATTCTGCAAGATTAATTTTAATGGTAGCATCAGTGAGCCTGTTGTTTGATACCCTAATTATTTTAAAAGATTGGCTTCATAGTTAAATGTTCCTATGTATGATGTATCATGTATGTCAGTGCACTAAATGGTATTGGATGTATCATATTTTATTGATCAGTTCAGTTGTAAATTTGAAGAGAACATTTTCCCCCCTCTGGCGTTCCACTAATTTGTACTTTTCACTTGATTAGCCCTGAATATGAGCATAAGATGGTTGCTTTCCTTTCTGTCATGGGAAGATTTCCGATAGAACTAAATTCCTATGTTTGTCAACATTAGTTTCACTCGCTTGGTCGAGTTGGACTACTCCAAGTTCGCTTCACTCATTAGTTGTTGCTGGCATGTCTCTGATGATGCGGTAAAGTCGCTGGTGACTGCTTGTGGTAGCAGCCTTAAAATCTTGGGGGTGGAAACATTTCTGATTCTACAGTGAGCTGTATTTTAAGTCCATGCAGAAACCTTGAGTTGACTGGCGCTGCTTTTCAGCTTATAAGCAATGAGGATGCTGGATTGAGTTTGAAGATATTGGATGTTAGTTATTGTGACGAGATCACAATGGCGGCAGGTAAATGCACTTCTCTGGTTAGCTAAGCATGGTTCTTCTTTAGACATCTCTTTATTTACAGAGGCCATGGGCGTAGTGCTTGTTAGGAGCTAGTTTTTTTGTCTTTACCTTTCTAACTAAAATTGATATGAATATTACGTTGAGGGTAGTAACTGCACTCTTCACTTGATTAGCCTGGAATATGAGCATTGAAACACCATTTTTTTTTTTTACAACAATTACTTGCTACAATTTGATCTTCTCGTGAAATTAAGAAAAACAAAGATCGAGGAACTGGAACATGACCAAATTAATGGGCAACAACTATACGGGATGAAATGTGATATTAATTATTTTAATGCATGTGTAAAGATAAATATGACCTGGTTGTGCAAGGTACGATTTAGCATTATAGAAAAATAACGCCCTTTAAGTATTATGCCGGATGTTTGATCTTAATGTTCATATATATGGAAAATATTTAATAAGATATGCCAACTCTCTTAAATAGATCTTGTATTTCTAAAGATTAGCATATGTTTTACAAATATTTTTAGTTAATTTTTAATATTTTTTTATTGTCTAAAAATTTATATAGCCTTTTAATATTGTTTGTTTACAGAGCTTAGAGTAAATTACATCCGCACCACCATCTGTGTTTTGCTTAAATTTTACCTAATACCCCTTCCTTTTTGCACCCTACAAAAATCCTTAATTGTTTAGTTCACATTACACTCAGACCCCCTCCGTCCTAAACACCATTTAATAATTTAACAGAAAGTAGGCACGTGATGGTCATATGACTTTTAATGAAATTTTATGTTTAAAATATCTTCATCTTCTTCCTCTCAACCTGAAAATATTTTAAGACTATTATTTCTTTTTAACTTTTCTCTAATTGGACGTGAACCCACCTTCTTGGTATGCAGTGTTAACACACCTTCTTCTTCTTCTTCAATTTTTTAGTTCAATTTTTTTCTCTAATTGAATATGATCATTTACTTCAAATCTAGTGTTTTGTTCTTGCATTTGTGTTCGTGTGGAATCAAACATCAACACTATTTTAATCAACAATAATAAACAAATGATTTTCAGTTCATCCATTGTGTTTCATGTGATTCCAAATATCAATATTATTTTAATCAACAATAATAAACAAATGATTTTAAATATCATAAGTGATCTTAAACTGGTCTTCCATTGAAACCCATTCAGAAATAGACAACAATAAATAATCAAAATTAAATAAATATTCTTAAAAAGTAATCTATATACAAGGTTCAATAGTTACTTACAAGTAGAACCTTAGTGTGAACAGAAATCGTGGAACAAGAATAGAAACAGAGGAACAGTGGAGAACTCACAAACTGGAAGAGGAACAATGGAGAACTCGTAAATCAGAAGAAGAATGATGAAAAACGCTGAAAAACTCGTGAATGGTGAAGAAAAATTGAACGTGAATGTCATGAGAGGAAGAGGAACTCGCACCCCGTGGATGTTAAAGAAAATTCACCAATAAGAGGAAGATGAACATTACTTGTGAATGAGAAAGAAGAATGAAATGTGGATCTTAAATTCTGAAACTAATTGGGAGGGGATAATGTGAATTTTATAATTAAAATATAAAGACAATTTCGTCTGTTCACATATTTTAAGTGACGATAATTAACGGAATGAGGTAAAAATAATGTGAAAAAAAGAAGGGATATCAGATAAAATTTTAACAAAACATAAGAGATGTGAATGTAATTTACTCAAGAGTTTACTTTAGGAGCTAATAACATATTTTTAGACATTCCTTAAAATGCCAACCGTTTCTTTTTATTTTTTTATATTTTATTTCATTTTTACTGTTAATATTTACTAGATTTCATTTTAATACTTTTTTACATAAAGTATGATTTTATTATTTTTTTCCCTCTCGTTCCTCTCATAAACAATTAGGTTTTATATTTTGTTTATTATTTTAGATATTTTCATAATATAATATTTATTTTAACCATTACAGTATTTATAATATTTATTTGATGACTTCAGCGTCATATTTCAAAATATTAATAATAATAATAATAATAATAATAATAATAGTAGGTTCAATTTATTTTAATGGTAGTATTTTTCTGCCCGTTGACAGAATTCATGAGTGGGACGACGGAGAACTGAAGAAGGGACATTTTCACATTTGCTCAATCTAAGCTTAGTCGTTGGCAATCATTGATTCGTGCACCAAATTAGGGTTCTTCATTCCTATATGTCTGAGGTAAGGCTTTGTTGTTATGTTTCGCCAGTAATAATTCCCATTTGCAATTAGCCCTAAATACTGGGGTTAGGGGTTCCTCCGCATCAATATCACTGTGTTTGACGTTTTAACGGACGACGTGTTGTGTTTGATTCTGGGGTGCGTAGAGAGCACAAAGGACAAGGAAGCGTTCGGGTTGGTTTGCAAAAGATGGTTTGGGTTGCAGAGCACGGAAACGAAGAAGATGACCGCACGTGCGGGTCTCCACATGCTCCGAAGAATGTCTGATAGGTTCACACGCATCTATCCCGACATCACCGATTCCGACCTCAATGTCATTGCCAGAGGCTTTCCTTGCCTGAGGTCAATTTCTGTTATTGTGATTATTTAAATAAATAAAGGTTTTTGCATTTATTATTGTTATCTAAATTGTATTTGTATTGTTTTGTGTTAATATACAGAAATTACAGATGCTGGAATGAAAGCCATTGGCGAAGGTCTTCACCAATTGCAGTCGTTGGAGGTGACGGACATGGGATTATCGGTTGTTGCCAAAGGCTGTTGTGACTTAAGGATATTGCGTATGGCTGCATGCAAATTTGTTACAGATGGTGTATTGGAAGCTCTCTCCAAAAACTGTCATAACTTAGAGGAGTTGAGATTGGAACTCATAAGCCTTGCAAGACATTGAAATTGATGCCATGAAGACACTGGCTACTGCTTGCGGAAGCAACCTTAAAATGTTAAGTATGGATGGATATGTCCAAACGTTTCTGATTATTTAGTGAGTTGTATTTTAAGTCAATGCAGAAACCTTGAGGCCTTGGGCGTTAGGTGCTGTGAAGAGTTGACTGATGCTGCTTTTCAGCTTATAAGCAATGTAGAGCCTGGATGGAGTTTGCAGATGTTGGATATTAGTTACTGTGAAAAGATCACAGTGGTGGGTATATGCATTCTTGTGAGTAAATTCCCGCATATAACTGGCTGCGATATTCACTTTTTATAGTCATGCCGTGTTTTTATTTTCTTTTTAAGGTGAGCTTGCTGTGCTTCATTGGTGCTATATATATATTTTTAAAAGATTGGCTTCTTTGCTGGAGCTTCCTATGTTATAACTTTATTGGAGTAAATAACTATTTTGTAGTTAAAAAGTGTATAGGACTGTCACGTTATAAAGGTCAGATGATTAAATTAAAAAAGGTAGATATTAGTAATATGTAAGGAACTTGTCAATTCATAATTTTCCTTTATAATTTCATCACCAATAATATTTTTTTAACTGTATAGATATATGATCAATGATGAAACAAAATTTGCTCCAGTGAGGCGCCGATGCACCGACACAATTTGTTTCCGTACACCGTCAACACCTGTGTAACCAACCCATGAATCTGTGCAACTCGTAAGGCATGCCTTTTTAAATTTGATGAGAATAGATATGATGAATTGTACAATTTTTTTATTCATAACATGATGGTTGGATTAAAGTGCAGCATTCAATATTAGTGTAAAATTTATGTAAATATATAAACAAAAGGATTTTTTTTATATAGTATGACAAATTTGTTTATTACTTAAGACTATAAAAAAATACTTTAATAAAATATATACTAATATAAAATTCAATATTATTTTAAAATGAAAATTCAATTATATACTAATATAAAGTATAGAAATTAATAATAATAATAATAATAATAATAATAATAAATTGATATAAACATTATGTAATTGGAATAGAGTTAGGTTCAAATTAACAAAATTTTGGATTTTTCAACTAAGATTAGAAACGCTTAATATTTGTTTTAA
>PYAF01002236.1:1917603-1935072 GCA_007407185.1 Glycine tomentella
TAACAAAATTTTGGATTTTTCAACTAAGATTAGAAACGCTTAATATTTGTTTTAAATGAATTACTATAAACTATTTTTAAATTTTTCTTTAAAATCCTTATTTTTCATTATTACTTTTTATGCATTGTATTTTAAATTACCTAATACATAATGCATATAAATATAATATTACAATTATTTAAAATTTTGTTACATGTTAACAGTTAATTTTAGGTAATCAATTTTTATTTCCTGCATGTAAGTATAGAAACCAAATAAGTAAATAATCCAAACAAATAAAATGACGAGAACAAAAATTCTAATATACAAATCTTTAACTCAACATTGAAAAACAATATTAAATTTATGCTTTAAATATGAATTTAGTCCTATAAATTTCTTCTTTTTAGTTTGTCTTTGCAAATTCTTTTTATTTATTTTTAATCTTTATAATTTTATATTTTCAATTTTAATATTTATTTTTTATTTTTAATCTATATAAATTTGCATTGTATGGAACAAAACTGAAAAAACACATATTATTTTACTAAAGTTGAAAAAACCAACAACTTACAAGACCAAAATTAGAAATCACACACAATCTATGATTAAATTCCTATTGGTGTCGATGATGGTGGTAATAATGTCAATAATAATGATAGTGTCGGATGATAAGTAATGATAATGATAATAGTGATAATAGTAACAATAATATTGATTATGATGAAAGTGAGTTTGAAAATAACTAGATGAATCATATTAAAATTTTTAAAAAATATGTTTTTTTAAAATTAAAAATTAAATTCATAAATATTTTATTTTAGTTTTAAAAATTGATATCAAATTATTTTGAAATTAAGTTAAAAATTATTTAACTACATTTTATCAAATATATTTTGTTTTAAAAAATACATTTGAAAACTAAAAATAAAAAACTGCAACCACCAACATGGATCCTTGGTACTTAAAAAGCAAAGGTTGTTTAATGTTTTTAACAGGTTTTTTTTAATGTTAACATAGTTTTTAGGCATTTATAGATGAAGGCATCAAATTGCATATAAAATAAATAAACCTAAGAACAAAATTGAATAGTACATGATTTAGAAAAAAATTCTACTTATAAGAAATTGTGATATGACTTGAGAAAAGAAAGATGTTCTGTAATTTCCACTTGCAAGAAAACAAGAACCCGATGCATTGATGTTATGGTAGAAGAACTCAATCATAATAGAGAGGTGGGGATTAGAAAAGTTCAATTTTCCTAACTGAAATTGTCACAAAATTATAGACATTTCGTTAGTATTTTTCTATTTGTTTATTGGAGAAAATGAACCGTTAAATAAGACCCACTAATTAACATTATCAAAATAACAAAAAATGAGAAAGATCCTTTAATAAAATACTAGACAAGTAGTATTATTACCAATTTTATTGTACCTTCCAAACAAACCCTGCATCGATTTGGCTTTATCTCCGCTCCTTCCATCTCCGCCGTACCATGGCGGAAGCACCAGCGCCTCCAACCGCCGACATGTCCCCGCCGTCGTACTGGTGCTACCACTGTGAGAAGCGTGTCTCCGTCGAAACGCTCGCGAATCTCTCCGACCTCGTCTGCGGCGAGTGCAAGAACGGCTTCGTGGAATCCATCTCCACGCCGTCGCGCTCTCGCTCCCCCTCCGCCTCCTCCGACGACCCCTACTTCGGCTCGCAGTTCCTCCAGGTCCTTCGCCTAATCGCTCAGTCGGCGCGTGACGACGACGCGTCGCCTCCGCCGCCGCCGAGTCGCTCTCCGGAGAACGATTTCCTCAGGATCGAGCTCGGCGGCTGGGACAACGACGAGGAGAACGACAACGACAACAACGACGATGATAACGGCGACGAGGAGTTCGAGGAACATGAGGAGGCGGAGGATCGCTCCGGCACCGAGGATCCGCTCGGAAGAGACGACGAGGATCTGAGAAGTAGGAGGCGCGAGCTGCTTCGGCTTCGGATTAGGGATTTAGCGACGCGCACGAGGAGCATGCGGAACCGGATCTTGGATTGGGCCGAGATTCTGATGGGCCTCGAGGACAATTCCATCGAGTTCCGCCTCCAGCTGCCGGAATCCGACCGCTACGTCGGGAATCCCGAGGATTACGTCGATGCGGCGGAGTACGAGGCGTTGCTGCAGACGTTGGCGGAGAGCGACGGTGGAAGCAGGAGAGGAGCGCCGCCAGCTTCGAAGGCGGCGGTGGAGGCGTTGCCGACGGTGAAGATTGCGTCGGAAAGTGAAGCCGTGGCGTGCGCTATATGTAAGGATTTGCTCGGTGTTGGAGACTTGGCGAAGAGGTTGCCGTGCGGGCATCGGTATCATGGAGATTGCATTGTTCCTTGGTTGAGTTCTCGAAATTCTTGCCCTGTTTGCAGGTATGAGCTACCAACGGATGATAAGGAATATGAGGAAGAGAGAGTGGTTAACTCTGCTTCTTCGAATTCGAACGGAGCTCAGAGTTCCGGTGGAGGTGGAAGTGCTATTGTTTGATTCCGCTTGGTATGTTCCGTCTTGCTCTGTTCTCTTCTGCCATTTGTGTAATATATTTCGTGTTTTCTGAATTAATTTTTTTTGTTGGTATTAGTGGATTTAAATCAAAGCTTGCGCCATGTTATTATTAATTTATTTGAAGCTTTTATTACGTAGTTGGCTTCTTAGCTTTCAGATGATGCTAAGATACTTGTATATAGCATTTGAATCAATGTGAATGTGATCATATCACACTACCTCAATGGAATTTGCACTTTCTCCCATTTATGCTTGTTCCTTGTTGTAGATTTTTTGGTTGCTCGAATCACTCATATCACATGTTTTCTTTGCTGCATAAGTATAACTCCATGTATTTATCGGAATTAATCTTGGGGTCAAATTTTGTTTTTGCTGGGATGAATGATCATGTATCCGTAGCAGCAGAAATGTTGTTTAGGACTTGGGAGATGGAAAGAAAGGAAGAGTGAAGGATAGAGCTTAAGGCAGCCTTTAATTTTTTTTTGCAACTGATCATAACAATGTCCATTATGTGAGTAGCATAAAGACAGTACTTTTAATTTTAATTTGGCAACATTTTAAAATTTTCTCTTTTTATTTTTTTAGTAAAAAAGAACAGGCATGGCTCTGAAATCTGAATAATTTGGAAAGGGAGAGAGGTTCAGAACTGGTTCTACCATGTTTTTTGTTCCTTTGTGACGCATTGGTAAAGTTTGATTTGATTAATCACTTCACCTTCAATTCTCTTATGGTTAGTTTGTCATATTTTAACTGGCATATACACATTGTTTATCTCCTATTTACTAAACCCATCGTCTAATCATGTTTTACTGATGAATGTTCCATAAGTGCAAGCTGATGCTATGATAGCCTTGATTATGTTTTCTCAGTATGCATAAGTTTTAGGTTGAGGGAGGTCAGGAATTCATGGATTAGTCCTTTTACCGCATTTCTACATTTTTTTCTCTATGGCAGATAGATGGTTGCTTTATTTTCTGTCATGGGAAGATTTTTGATAGATATAAATTCCTACGTTTGATTAAATAAATGTATTTATTTGTTTATTTAGCTAAGGAATGAAGTTGTCTTTTTATTTATTTATTTGTATATGGTAGATAAAGTTGCCTTTATAAATTATAACGTAGCATCTCACGGTAGCAAACCAACTACCTTCGGTTGTTTGTCTTTGATGATTTCCCGAAACAGAAAACTAATGAGTGGGAGGCCAGTCATTGTAGTTTGCAACTTCGCGTTGTTTGTATGGAATAAATGTTCGATGAATGGAAATGAGATGTTATATTTATATAAATGTTTTAACTAGTTTTACAGGGGAAATGAAAACAAGATTCCTAAATTTATATGATAGCCCTTGATTTTCTAACGGGTTAACGGGAGAAATCATATCAAGGTTTTGACATTTTTTATAATAGCCACCGATTATGTTTTATTTTTATTTTTTATTTTTGGTGATCAACTTCAAATTTTTTGGCGGACTTGTGTTGATGACCATGGAGTTTTGAAGGATTAAATTGAGTTTGGCCATACGTGATGTCTATTCTGTGACTCAACGTGCAAAAATGTCAACATATTGTACATGTCATGGTGAGAATTGAATATATTCTACCGTCTACCTAACAAAAAATTGATGACGGTCAATTTTGTCAATTCAACATAATTTCATCGAAACGAAAGATGGCATTCTATGCTAAACAAAATATGAAGGTGGTCAGGAAAGTTTTGTTTTTCTCTCTTTTGCCTAACAATTGATTAATCATCTTTTGAAACAAAGGATACCGTAATTTGCTTGATTTTGTTGGATCATAAACGATTGAATATGGCTTGTAACATGGAATACATTTTGATAAGGACTTTCTTATCATTAGAAGAAACCTAGAATATTACGTTAAGCAAAATTATTTTTGATTATTAAATTAAAAAATGAAAACCTTAATGTAATTTAAAATTGAAAAAATTAAACAATGGGAGGGGGTGTTAGGGAATAGCATAATCGTCTTTACTCTTTAACAATGTATGTCTTTTTCATTCTTTTATTTGCTGTTACCACTAACATGGACCGTCTTCGCTCCTAATTGCTAGTTTGATACCACCACTATGTTGCCCTACCACAAGTCCACAACTTCCACCCCCCTTTTGTCCCCCTCATTTCCGCTACTACCACTATTTCTATCATCGTAATTAAAGGTATCAAAATGAAATTTGAATTTAAATTGGAATTATAATTTTACATTTTAATTCTTTAAAAAAACTCGAACATAAGAATTATAATTTAGAATCAATTCCAATTCTAACAAAAATGGAATTGGAATTACAAATATAAATTATAATTTCATTGAGTCTTGCTAACATTAAGAAATAAAAAGGGATTTTTTATTATTAAAAATCATACAAAAACACATTTAAAAGATATAATTTTTTTTATCCATATCAATAAAATAAAATAAAATCTTTTTTACTTTCTTAACTAATACCTTGAAGATGTTGATTAACATCTGCCAACTTCATTTATAAAATCACTTCTATTTTATGTTTCTTTTGGAACATGTAAATTATACTTTAGGAATAAGATAAATTTTACAATCATGAAAATTCACTTCATTCCCATCTAAGTGAGAATTCACCATCGTAAAGCTGTTATTAAATCTACTCAATAGAAACACTAGCAGCCAACGCCATCAGTGGAAAATACCAGTGAATTACCTCTAAAAGGGTAAAAACAAATAATCACAAAATAAGCAGGCAGAAAACTGCTTCTCTGCTTATTTCTTAGTAACTTAGTTAGCTAAGGAACCATATTAAATATTAGGTCGGCTATGAATGTCATTTGGTGGGGGCTGTAAGGTAAGCAACTTTTTTGGATGAGAAAAAAGGAATGCCAAATCATTCCCTCATCATCCTTTTGCTCCACATAAGGAAAATCCAAATTTTAATAAAGATAACAAGCTTCACCCGACATTAATTATATGCTTAAAAATGAAATAGGGGAAGCCACTTTCACAGAGTTTAATATCTTACAAAACACGTCTCAACTGCACAACGAGGTTGCCCATGAATGTACAAACTACAGAGTACAGACTTCATGAAATGAACCTTATAAAGTAAGAAATAGCAATGAAACAACGTCCAGCCTTTCTCATGCTGTACTGAAGGGGCTATTCTCAATTTTGTCATAATTAGTTAAAAAGTTACTTGAAAGTAAAAAAAATATATAAAAAAATTGATAGGAGTTAATAGTTGAGAATTAAAAACTAAAAACTCATAAGGTGACTTATTGAATTGAAAATATTTAGTAAATAATTCGTCATGTTTTTTTTTTTTTTGTTTAAAGTTAACAAGGGTAAAATATATCACTCTTATAAGTCATACGCTACTTCTTTTAACTAAAAAATTAAATTTTTTTAAGTTGGTATAGTTTTTCCAAGAAAAACTTTCTAACCAAACACTTTTAATAGCTTATTTTTTTGTCAAATATTAACTAGCTTGTAAGCCGCTAAACTATTTTACCAAATATTAACAAGCTTGTACTTGTATCATTGTTGACAGAAAAGAGGTGGCAAGGATATACCTCTAAAATACTTAGGGTTTATTTATATGATTAACATGACTTCAGATCAACGCAGAAGTAACAATTTTCTCCTATCGTCTAGAAAAATAAAAAAAAAAAAAATTGCCTTGAAAAACACAAAATGGGATTTCTAACTGATTCCCAAAAGTTTAATTTTGATAGCATATTGTGAATCAGTTGTCCCAAAAGTTTAAATTGTTAGGTTACCAGTAAAGCGTATACTGGTCACATAACATAAGAGATTGATCACATAAATAAATATGTTTGATTAAATAATAATCGTCCGATTAGTTTTTGGTTTATTGTATATTAAATAAGATCTCATAATTGGTTCCCTAAAAACTTCCATAAAAAGAATTAAAAATAGAAATATTTTATTAGCAATTATGCTGTGAGTGCATTAATAAAATCAGTGCACCTAAAGCCATAGTTATTACGGGTAGAAATGATCTAGGTTGGATAGAAACTTATTTATATTTGACCTACCTTGTTTTATATTTTTATAATTTAAGTCTAGATTTGTTATCGTCACAATTTTTTTTTTAGACTTATTGTCCGGTCTTTGTATGAGTCCATCAAACCTGTTAGTGTAACATCCTGGGCGTTGATGAGAATGTGGAGTGATCGCCGGTGCAATGAGGCACGGATAAGGAGTGACTCTTGGTAGGCTTTCAGCGGGAGGGGTACATGAATGAATCGAATATATACCTGAACGAGAGAGATCCAGAGGCTGTGCAGGTATGTGACTGTACAGTTGAGGATACTTTAAAGGAAATAATAGGTACTACTTATACCAACAAGGTGTATTTACTTTTCGGTAGCCCATAACTTAAGAATTCCACATTTAAGTATGTTTGACTTGGAACAATTCTGAAGTGAGTGACTTTCTGGAAAGTTTCTCAGGAAGTGTTATTTAAAAATTATTTCATATTAATAAGTATAAAAAATATTATTTTTTAAACATATCAAAAATTTTCAATAAAAATAATAAAATAATTTTAAATAATAAGATGTAGACAAAATTTACTTACAAACATTACATTTACTTGTGACTATGTGACTATGTGACATGCTACTAAAGTCTTTTAAATATAATAAAATAAGGAGTCAACAATCCTATTACTTGCTTATATGAATTAACCTGTTATAAATATTAATTAAAATTATTTAAATCATCAAACTACTAAAATAATTTTGTAATTTAAATAAAATAATTATAATATTATATATCATATTAATAATAATATTTTTATTATATAATATTATTGTTAAACAGATCCACTATTCAAATTTAATAGGTTTTTTTTAAGTTCTATTACCTGATGTATTTAACTAAATATTTTTTTTAAAAGTTTGAGTTTAATCTTTTTAATAGATGAACTTAACCAAACTAAACCTTAAACGGATTAAATCGTAATTTCACTACGAATAATCCGGCCTACTTCCACTCCACCGATTATCATTTGCTTATTAAATCTCTTTGTTGAATGTTGATGCGTCATATATACATAGGACCATTGGCTTTGTCTGAAATTTGATTAACGTTGATTGAGATAAGTCTCTACGTAAACTAAAGTTTGAGATGTCTTAACGGTGCTGGAGAATAAGTCTCTACCCTGATTTCAGAAGCAATATTATTCTGTCTTGGTAAAGACTAAAGAGACATGATAAATGTACTCTGGATATCAACTGTTAATATATAGTTTGTTTTTATCAAACAAATGTTAATTTATTAATTTTATTAAAAATGTCAATGATGAATATTTGAATTTGTAACTTTTTTTTTTCTTTTCTCCTTTTATCTTTCTTTAATCACTAGATCAATCTTATATCTCATACTATTAAGACAGACCCACATTCATGAGAGTGAAGGTAATTGCTATTATAATAATGTACTATTACTGAAAAATTACTTCTTACTTATTAAGATAGTATAATTTAGTTTATTTAAAAAGTTTTTTTTAATAGTTTTTATTGTAGTTTTGGTTTCTTTTAATCTTGAATTGTATAGTGTGTGTTTGTAACTTTATATATCCATTATGATTACCTTATCATCAATCCGACCCTTTTATTCCTTTTACTTTTTCTATTGAAAAATGAAATTTAAAGGTCCATTCAACCCAGTAAAATGAATTTCCAAACACATCTATAATTGTTCATGCATTTGTTTTCATTATTATTTTATATTTTAGTTACAAAATTTTCAAATTAATACGTAACAATTAAATATTTAAGTTATAATCTTTATTTGATATATCTTCAAATGCAATAAATAATAAATATAACAATGAGACAAAAAAAAAACATCAAAATATTATTATGAAACATCATGTCGCAAGACCAATGCTTCACTTTTGTTGCTCAATATCTTTTTGATTTTTTTATGCTATGAATATCATTAAGAATTTGATATAAAACTGTGATGACAAAATTAAATTTGTCAAGAATAATTGTGATATATGTTTGTAATTTGAATGATATTATATTATATTATATTATCAATCTTACCAATTCATATGTATATATTATCGTCCCCACAACTTAAATTTCTTGTATCCGTCACTGCCTATTGTTAACATATAATACATCGTAAGAATACCTATCATTGACTTTAATCAACATTATAATTTAGGCTAAATTAGATTTCGGTTCAAAATTGTCTATTATAGAGATAGGGATTTGGCCTCAAGTCTTGGAACACTTGCAGATTTTGCCCTTGTGGCATGTGTTCTTGCTGGTTTAAAATATAATATTTCTAACATAAACAAAGAGATTAATTGCATGAGTAAATATGTTTGATTAAATGAATAATAGCCGATTAGTTTCTGGTTTATCGTATATTTAATAGGTTGGATCTTGTTAAGCACCGGTTAGCATTTGCTTATTGAATATCCTTGCAGATTTTGCCAGAAAATATGGCCAATATTTATTTTTATGAAGTTTGCCTTTAAAATGTTAAAATTGGAACAAACTTTGCATGTTGGACAATGGAACAAAAAGTTTTTCTTATAAAAAAAAACTAGTTTTTGTTTTTATCATTAACAAAATTATGTAAAATATTTGTACATTTTAGGAACCTCTGCAACTTCACAAAATAAGTGAAGCAGAGGGGACAAACAATTTTACTTGTTCGAGTTTTTTCCTCTAAGCTTGAGGGACAGCCTGCTGAAGACATCGTAAAGCTTTCTGATAATTAAAGAAACCCATGAACCAGAAATCGAAATCATCCACAGTAACTATTTCTATGTATTTTTGTGAAGGCTTCTCCACATTCTGACTTTTGTTGACTGACTTTATCTTTGTAAGGGGAATTGAGACCTGAAATGACATAGAAATTGAAGTAACATATCAGCAAAAAGTATGAACAAAGATTAAGGAGATTGCTAGAAAACATTTGTAGACTAGACACTAAAAATAATTAAAAAGAAATTCACCTTATAATGGACTCTAACATCATCTCCATTTGGGGAAGAGATCTTGATGGATCTATCACTGCAAAAAGCAACTTTATCGGTGGATATGAAGAGAAGACCAGCTATAGGACCAGATGTGGTTGATAAGTAGCATTGTGATGCTTTCAGCAGCTTCTCCCCTTCTCTCACACTAAACAGTTGCATGAAAACTTTCTCTACTCCACCAACCTGAAGAATTCTGGCTCCTATACTTAATTTCCCTTTCACTGTATCTGTTATCTTTGGTCCAAGCCTCACTGCATGTTACGACAACAGTTTCAAGCCATCAATAAGAGCTTCATTTTGTTTTCCAATAATCATGTCAAATTATGCATCATACAAATTATGACAGAAGATTGTTCTATGTCTTGCAACTAAGCAAAAGTGAAAATTAAAATTTAATTTGTTAAAGATTATATATATACCATGCTCTCGGAATTTTTGTAAGAAGCCAGATTTGTGATGAAAGGGTGCTCTATTTTGCTTTGATTTAGTGATGGACTTGCTGTATTTGCCACACGAATCAGGCAAAAGATATCTCTTTGACGACTTCCCAACATGGTATGTTGAGGCGACAGAAATTCCATTAGCTAGGTCATGAAGAAATGAACCCTTCATTTTTGTTGTTATCTTTCAGGAATTTTCCTCTTATCTCTTGGAGGCTCTTTTGAGCAATGACAAGCTTGTGAATAATATTCAAGAGCTCTTAACACTTTGGTTGATGAATGCTTGTGTTCTATTAGGGTGTATATATATATATATATATATATATATATATATATATATATGGTCAAAAGGAAACAAGTTTGACTCGTGACTTTTTGCTGGATGGGTCAGATATGGATCATCATGAAGACTAAAAGGAAAAAGAAGATTTGCATGTTCGGTTGCCCATAGAAAAAAAAATATACGAAAAAGAAAGATGTGTTTATTAATTAAAGAATTGAAAGCAACTTTGTGATGTTAATTGAAAGTATCCCTCTGGATGTTGATTCTGTTGAATTTAAATATAAAATCTTTATATACATAAAAACTTGGAACGTGTGGTTGGACTTAATGGTTGGCTGGCTGGCTGCCTGTTACTGCTTATATTGAGACCAAAGACGAATTAAGGTTCTGTTATCCTTTTAGCTTTCACCGCATTTGGATATTGACTCTAGGTGGCCATTGGTTTGCATCTGTGATTTCAACAATGAATATTGAACTAATTAGTGTTGTTCTTTTATATATCTACACTCTACAGGTATATATAATGCTCTCGCGTTTACTATTTCTGGCTGAAGGTTTTGTGTATGCAACTAGGGAAAGAAAATAAGAAAGAAAAAGTAATTCCATCAACCCCCATATAAGAAATTAGAGGGAATGATATCACCCAGGGCAATTTTAATTTCTGGATCCTTAGGGAAAAATAATTAAATACTAATGATACTAAGAAACTATTTAGCTTTTAGGAAATGCCACCTTTTTGAAAATGCATGGGTGGAAGAAAAATAGTAACATATTTTGGTTTGTTGGGACAATGCCATGTGCATGATGACAAAGCACGTCTATTGGCACATTATTCATTCATAATTGCAAATGTAAAGGTGTCATTTAAGCTTTCTGAGCTGGAATTTCACCTTTATGATGCCAGACCTCCCTTAAGTTTTACTATTATTAGATAAAGTAAAGAGGGGAAAAAGTTTGCACCCACCACATTGTCTAATTCCTGTCTTTAATAGTATATTTTAAGTCATAAACGTGAGAACCAATAATATTAATTGAAGGTGCATATTTTATGTCTGAGATAGATCAGGAATTGGTGTTGAAAATTTAAGCATGGGTCTGAGGAATTCATTGGTCTCTCCTGGAATGAAGATCACAACTATCAAAATCAGATGGGGTTCCTCTATCTTTTCAAGTCATATCATGCATGCATATGAATAGAGAACATCCTGCGAGAGATGAGAAAATAATTTTGGACCTAGTTAACTAATAGAAACACACAAGCATTATTCACTAATGAAACCCGCCACTGTTCTTTATTAGTGGGTGAAAAGACTATCATAAAATGAGTTAGCTAGGTGTTAATGCTATGGTAAGGTTTAAACTCTAAAGAAAAAGGAGACATGGCTATGTTACATGATATAGACAAATTTTGTTCAAAAATGCACATCATGTGCTAGACAAATGTTTTGCGGAAAAGGAAATGGCCAAATCATTCCCACATCATCCTTATGCCCCACACGGATCGAAAGCTTACACTTGAAGTTCATTCATCACTTTCTGTTTTGTATTTTGAAAGGGAGAAGAACATCATTATTTTGTTATATGTAGACCACAATTGGCTTTACCTAATTATAAGAGGAATTAATGTTGTTTGTGCCCCTGATATTTCAGGGGAGTGATTCAATTCACTAAACCTGAATCTCTTTAAATATTCTTGTGCTTCTGATTTATGGCAATTCCTGTATACATACAAGTATTCTTGTGTTAAGTTGTGCATGTTGTCAAGTGGTGTGATTGATTGAAAGAACACCAGTTATGTGATTCTGAAATTTATGGTTTACAGGTATAAGAAGTTAACATTGATACTGCAGGAACCTTATCATGTACCCACAAAATTAACTTTTGTACCCGACACCCTTAATTTTCAGTAACCATTTATATCACAATCCACTGCCTTGACTTTTGTAAAATAGAAAAAAAAAAAAAAAAGGGAGGGATCCATTTTTTTTACATTGCAAAGTCATATGTATATACAGATTATTTTCATTTTACACATGTTGCTATTTTTCACGGTATTTCAAATTTATTATCAAAGGGACGATGAAATAGAAGGGGACAAAGAACTAACTTAATTTCAGGTATCTGGATTAAAATACCACTTAAAATGGTAATTTTCGTAGCAATGGTATATTTTCATTTTATACATTTTTAAATTATGAGATTTTGTTGCCAAAAAAAAAATGGTGAAAAAATATATTTAAAACGCGTCTCGTGATGCCATTTAAAAACCATTTCTTCAATATATAACATTACATATATGAATTTTTTATTTATTATTTGCGTTAACATCCTTTGATTTATTGTAATAAAACTAGATGGCTATACAGGTTCCATCAAAATATTTAGTGAGTTTAGGACATGAACATGATCAATTGAAAAACAAAATAAGCAAGCAAAAAATATTAAAAAAAAATGAAGTTTCATGCATAAACTTTTTTAAAAATAATGATTATGAAAAATACAAAAAGAAGGTGTGTCTACCTTATTTTTATGAACAACAAAAAAATAGCATAACAATGTAGAGATTGATATGGTTAAAGATGTGTAAATGACGAGTATGGAAAGTAATCACAAACGGTTTTACAAAAAAGAATAGAAAAAAGATTAAGAAAAAAAAAGTTAAAAAGACAAAGGACGCTAAAGGTAAGGATTGGATGCTATGCAAGTGCTTACTCATTTGAGTGATTGACAAGGTTACCTAATAATATAATTATATATTAATAAGAAGCAAAGTATGACTTTATAAATATTGTATATTTATATAAACTATATTTATTTCTAATAAATTTATTTTAGCATATACTTTAAAAAGTTTCGGGGTTTTGTATCGACGTGCGTTGCACCGGAGTATTTGATCAGCCTCGTAGCTTAAAAATTGCTTACGCGAGAATGCATCATTAAAACTTTTGACGCAGGCATTTTAACTTTCAGATCCCAGCCTCCTTAATCTGAATGCTTTTGTGATAAGGTAAAGAGATGATCATGATGAGGTGTATCCTCTCTCTCTCTCTCTCTCTCTCTCTCTCTCTCTATATATATATATATATATATATATATATATTCACGTATTGTTTGCAAGTTGCAACCAACATACCGCAGTTCAAACTACAGTATCATTTTAATTAATTTCTTTATCTACATGGCTGAAAGGTGAAGTAGAATATTAAATTTGTGAAAATTCACGGTAGAAATGTTTATGAGACTTCTCAAGGTCAAGGATATATAATTATATAGTCTGATCAAAAATAAAGTTGCCATGTATGTAGGTGTCATTGTGTCAAGGTTCTAAGAATAAGAAGCCTTCATGATTCCATGTGTCGAATCAAAATACATACATTGCATAACCTCTTACACTTGTTGATATGGGAAACAATCAACACAATCTCTTGCTTTTGGCATTGCATTTTAAGAGGGAGTACATGCTTTTGTGTTTGTAGAAAAGGGGATCACCAAATCATTTCCATATGCATCAGGCAACTGCCAGAACATTCCATGTTGGCTATTTTCCTTTTCATTATACCACGGACCATTGAACGCATATGTAGTTTTGTAGTTTAGGGGCTAAGTTGGATTTTCCCTTGCACTAAATGATGAAAACATTTTTTCATATAATCTCTCACACTTTTGATGTCCATTTTAACTGTGTTTTATTTCCTGTTTAGTTGTATTAAGAAAAGAACAAGTGAAGAGAGAGTAAAGGCATTTTGATATATCAAAACTCTAATTAAGGTAAACTATATGTATAAATGTAATAAATCATTTATGTCTCACGAGAACGAGAGTAAACTATTATGAGAATAACAGGTGAATATTTCATTTGTGAGATCAATGAAGTATTGCAAATTTTAGTTAGGGAATGAATCTTCTGCATCACATGCACAGGCAGTCATTACTCATTACTGAAGCAAATTAAACGGTGTTCTTTTTGGGGTCAAACTATATATATTACTTGAAGGTTCTGTGGAAAAGCAAATTGCCAAATCATTCCTACATCATACCCATGCCCCACATATAAAGCTGACAGCGAAAGTTCCTTTTTTTCATTTCTGAAAGGGAAAACACTGTTACTATCGGCATAGCATAACACACTTGACCTCACCTAAAAAGAATATAATGTTGTGCTTTCAAATTTAAAGAAGTGGTCAAATTTATTCCACCTGTAATATATATATTGTTGCATTAGGAGTAGCTGTCTGACAATTAATCTCAATTTTTTGGGTACATATATTCAAATGTAACTTGTACATGTAGTCAAGCGGTGTGAAAGAACTCAATCTGGTACCACGAGTTGTCAAGTGGGTTACCAGCACATAGTTTCCAGGTATAAGAAGTTATCAAATGATACATTAAGACCCTTATCACCTACCCATAAATTAGTTAAGTCTGTTTGGATACAAGGTTAGAAGTGTTTTTGAGAGTTTCTCTCTATTAAACAAAATATTCTCTTTTCAATAAAGAAGCTCTCAAAAATATTTCTGACTTGTATCCAAACAGATCCTTAATGTTAATACCTAATAAACCCTTTTCAGTATGGTCATGGGGCCTAATAAACCCTTTTCAGTATGGTCGTGGGGCCGTTCACAAAATATTTTGAAATTGTGTTCGCTGGAAATAGTTTTGGCAATAGTTTTGGCTGGGTCACAGAAATGGTACCCTAGCTAATGTATTATTTTTATACATTCATTAGCCTAAAAGATCAGTATCCTGGGATTTAAATAATTAACAGGCCCATACTTTGATTAACTTGACCATGCCTTTAAAACTATGATTGATGTAAAACACTTTAAAGCAAGTAAAACCAATCGATATGGGACTTAAACCTTTTGTTAATAGTCTCACGTACATTACATTTGCAAGCTACGATGCTTAGCATTTCTGATTGTAATTCTAACAATTCCACAAAAGAAAAGTGGATTAAATTGTGAAAGAAAGTCCAGGCGTTATATTGCCACAATATTTGGACAATCCAAACTTGTCCGTTTTAGATGCATTAATCCCACAGTTAGAGCAATCCTAATTTATAAGATGGATATGGTGAAATCAATAACTTCAACCAAACTTCAAGTTAAAATAATCAAACATCACTCAGCTATAATTAACTAGCTGAAATTCCTTCAAAAAAAAAAAAACCTAGCTGAAATTCCTTCAAAAAAAAAACCTAGCTGAAATAAGGAACAAATTTAATTAATAATGATTAACAAAATCGACTCACCCATTATATTAGAAGTGTCCATTTATCAATGTATTAATCAAACTTCCAGCTAATTAATTAAACTACTTAAATAAAAGAGACTCGCATTTAAATAATTATACTCAAATTTCACTAAAAGTTAGAAGTTATAAATACAAGCTGAATTACAGACTTAGGTTCCGAAAACATTTATATAATGAATCAATGTGTAATTGAGCCTCAAACTTGTACGTTTGAGAACGAAGCCAACAGTTTTCCTTCTACATTAATCTCCCTTCATAGAGTTCTAACATGAGCCCATCCCTTCCTCAAAAAGCATTCTGGTCCAAATAATGCACATATAGTTTGGATTCTGCAACAAATGATGCTCCAAACAGTGAACTCTTCATTCACAACGAGATATGATGGAAGCCAAGTCTGCAATTCAACTGATATGAACCACATCCATTCGCTACTATCACAGGTCAAATGTTGTGTCCCGTAGATGGATATATACAATGAAGTGAAATCCCTTTCATCAGAGACGAAGCTCAACATCTTCATGAGAGCCGCCAAATTTTAGTTTGTTTCTGATCGTCCTTTATATCTTTGTGTTTTTCCTGACATCATGAATCTTTCAAGTTTGAATGGTGGATTTTGCTACTCTAAGTATCTCAACTATGCTTGAGAAACTGCCTGCTCAAGATATTTGAAAGTTTTATGATATTTTAAGACACCCATAAACCAGAAATCAAAGTTGTCCTCAGTGACAATCTCTATGTATTTCTGTGTCGGCTTCTGAGCATTAGAACTTTGGTTAACACACTTGATCTTCTTTAGTGGAATAGCAACCTGCACAAGACCGTATATACCTTTTAGAACTTCAAAAATTCTTGTATAAAGAGAAAACTGAGAAATATGATGGGTCAAGATAAAGTTCTCAATGAATAAAACTTATACTCTAAGTTCAAATCAACTTATGCGTTTCATTTTGAAGAAGTTAGATCAGAGAACTTCTATAAAAATGTTGAGGTGCACAAGTTGTTTCGGACATATGGGAGAAGTTTGATTCATTTTCCTTTTTATTTTCTTTTCTTAACTATAAGTACTTGCTGAGAAGTTTATCCAAATTTAACCTTTATATATATTAGTTCATGACTGACCTTATAACGAATCCTCAACATATGACCTTTCTGACTAAAGACTTTCATTGATCTCTCACTGCAGAAGGCAACCTTGTCAGTGGAGATGAAGAGGAAACCTTCTAGAGGACCAGATGTGGTGGAAAGATAACATTGGGAAACTTTCAACAGCCTCTCCCCTTCTTCCATGCTAAAAAACTGTTTGAACACTTTTTCCACTCCACCAACTCGAAGAATGCGAGCCCCTAAACTTATCTTTCTCTTAACAGTTTCAGATATATTTGTCCTTAGTCTCACTGCAATTTCAGAGTAATATAAACAGAATTAGTTCCATTCGCAAAGCTAAACAATTTCAGGTATATATAAATACGTCTGAACAAAGTTAGATGTTTGTGTGTAAAGGAAAAAAATGATATTTACTTTGCTTTGATGTTGTGGTTGAATATTGACATTGAGTGGCAGGACCAGGTAAGTATCTGTTAACTGACTTTTGAAGCTGATCATATGTTGCTGAGATTACTGGAGTTCCAACAACTTGAAGAAGTGAAGTCTGCATGATTGATGATTAATAAGGATCCTGATCAAGAAGAATGGTCTGAAATACTAGGTTGTTAAGGAAGTTATGCTAACTTGGGTTGATGAGTCCCTTGTCTTGCAGAGGTATTTAAAGGGATGAACACTACGAAGTGAATCTTCTTTTTTTTATCAGCAGCAGAAGTGAATCTTGATCCTTTGGTGGGATGACTCTGTTGGATATGGCTCAGCTTTCGCAGTCAGATGACAACCCTTCTTGTTGGCGGGGTCAGCAGAAAGTCAACTGGGCTTCTGATTATTTGTAATATTTGTAATATTTTACT
>PYAF01002236.1:1935172-1985247 GCA_007407185.1 Glycine tomentella
TTAGGGTTTCTTTTAATCCTATTTATATTCCCCTTGTAAACCGAGTGACTTGTAACGAGTGGCGGTGAGGTGATTATAGTACAGACAAGCTGGACGTAGCCTACATTGGGTGAACCAGGGTAAATTACTGTGTCATATCTCTCTTCCCTATACTCTTTTCTGTTTTACGTTTTGTGTGTGTGATTGTCGATTTCCAACAGACTCAACCTTAGATCATCAACCACGTTCATGGTTGATATAAAGGCACTGTCATGGCAATTTGACGGATAGTTATTCAAGATAATATTTTGACGTCATGGATGGATTGCATGTTTGGCTGCTTTTAGAAGAAAAAGATGGAACAGAAATATTAAACTTTTTCAAAACTTAAAATTTCTGGAAAGGTTAATTAGTTTAAGAGGCTTAGAGAGAGGTTTACTTAGAAGTAAGGAAATAAATGCATTGTTTCTGACAGCATATTGCCATTTGTCACAAACCATCGGAGAACTGCACTGTTTTTGAAACATGCAGGTAAGGAAATTAAAGAAGAAAAAGTTGAATGATGAAATACACCTACCGACTAGTTGCAATACTTTTTGGTTACACCTACTTGCGTGAGGATGCATCAGCAAGGCTTTATGAGCTGGCATTTAATTTGATCTTTCTGATGCCAGATTTCTCCAAATTCTCTTGTGATAAGGTAGGAAAAAGTAAAGAGATGGTGAAGTTTATCCATGTGACTATCTAATATATAGGACCTATTTGCAATTAACAGACTGCTTAACATAAAATATCATTTTATTTTATTTCTGCTTTTTCTAAAACGATTAAAGATTGAATGAGGATATTGAATTTATGAAAGTTCAATGCTAAAATACTGTCAAGACTTTATGAAAGTTAAAGTTGGTACTTGCATGGGGTGTGTCAATATACATATATTAACTTAGGATTTTGTTAACTAGTGTTTTTAAGACTTGTTAAGGAATTAAAAAAAATAATTATAAAATTATAAGTGAACGTAAAAAAATTCATAAATATTATAATTTTGTGTATTTTAATAAAAACATTTTTCTTTTTAATTTTTTAATTAATGTTCTAAAAATACTAGTTAGCATTTACGATTAATGTATAAACTCTTCAAGATTAGGCATTAGGCATGCTGACAGGACAAGTGCCTAGATGCTGATGTGGGAAACAACACAATCTCTTGCTTTTCTCAAGGGAAATTAAAGGGGACCATTCCCTGAATATAGATATGCCTTTATCTTGTTTTCGAGTGATTGACTCATCATTGAAGAAATTGATATCAGCAGCATCTAAAATTCTAAAACCATGCATATATAGCATTCATGCTCTCTTGGGGCTTGAAACTAAACTAAAAACTAAGGCAGTTAAGGAAGGCATCGGTGCTTTTTGTTGGGTCAAACTATATCCCTAAAGAGAGGTTGCTGACAGGGCTATGATGGAAAGGGATAATTAAGAGAACGACGGCAAAGCTGTGGAACGTGAAATTGTTTATATATGTGAATTGGAAAGTGATCTGTGGCCGCATGTTGGTTTTGAAAGTCATGTGCTAGCGGAAGCGAAGAGTGTTGGACATTCTTCAAAGTTTCCTGGAAAAGCAAATTGCCATGTGGTCTCATATGTAAAGCTGATATGTAGAAGAAGTTCCTTCTTCAGCTCTCTGTTTGAGTTTTTCTTATCCGTAGGAATCAATCATATGCACTTACAATAACTCAATTATCTTGCTTAACCAACTAAACTAGATTCCTTGATTCTGTTTGAGTTTTGAAAGTGTCAATGCTACTGTTGCTATGACACTGGTGACCTTAATAGAGAGGAATTACTTTCTGGTGCTCTATCATCTTTTCAGCTTCTCAAACATTTGTCACAAGAGAGGTAGCCACTTATTTGCAACAAGCCAACAACACATCTTTAATTTCTTTAGTAGAGTTTCGGTATAGAGTTTTTATGGAAAGTTTCTATAGAGTTAACAAAGTCATTATTAATAAAAGTTCTTGTCACGAGGCTTAAGAACTAACAAAACTAAAAATGAGAGCCCTGAAATTGTAGAATTTCAAAGAAGAAAAGAGAGACAAGAGAGACAAGAGAGCTGGAAAAACAATGAGACGAAAAATAAGTTCAAATTCAAAATTCAATTAAATGTCTAAAAATAATTAAAGGAATAAAATAAAAATTCCATTAAAGCTACTTCACGTAATTTCATGCACAGAAGGTAAGTGTCTTTAAATATATTTAACAAACATCATTTTAGGAATATTTATAGCGTATTTTTTTTTTTACAAACCGGTTTATTCATATTTACAAAATTTGAATTTATTAAATTTATTTGAAAAAAGTGTTCTTAATAACAAAGTTGCTGATAATTTTCAAAATGTCATATATGATTGGTCATATAATCGTGGTTATATAGATCTTTTTTATGATATGGGACTTAAACCTAATGTATTAGTCTCATCCACACCACAGTTGGAAGATATGGTTTCATAGTTTATGATTGTCATTTCACCAATTCCACAAAAGGAAAGGTGATGAAATTGTGAAAGAAAGTCCAGGCGTTATTGCCACAGTTCAGTCACAAAACAAGATCTTATGTGTGTCATCTGGACAATCCAAACATATCAGTTTTCTGATACAGTCACACAACTAGAGCAATCCTAATTTATAAGATTGATCCAGTGAGAACATCTTCCTGCTAATTAATTATACTACTTAAATAAAACAGACTCGCATTTAAATTATTATACACAAATTTGACTAAAAGTTAGATGGTATAAATACAAATTGAATTACAATTCAGGTTCTGAAAACATAATTACATTATACTTCAATGTGTAATTGAGCCTCAAACTTGTTGTATATTGGGGAAGCTAACAGTATTGTTCCCTCTTTCCAAGTATATTTCCATCAATCTTTTCTCCTACAATAATCTCCCTTCGTAGAGCTCTAACATAAGCCTGTCCGTTCCTCAAAAGCAGTCCTTAGCACTGCCAGCCGAGGCCACAGAACACATATAGCTTGGATTCTGTAACAATTGATGCTCCAAATGGTGAATTCTTGCATTCACAATGCGATTTTCTGGCAGCCAACTCTGCAACTCTTCTGATATGAACCACATCCATTCGTTATTATCACAGGACAAAGCTCGACATTTTCAATGACAGCAGCCAAAATTTTAGTTTGTTACGGATCATCCTTTGTATGTTTGTGTTTGTCCTGACAACATGAATCTTCAATTTAAATGGTGGATTTTGCTACCCAGCTAAGCTTGAGAAACTGCCTGCTCAAGATATTTGAAAGTTTTCTGATATTTTAAGACTCCCAGAAACCAGAAATCGAAGTTGTCCTCCGTGACAGTCTCTATGTACTTCTGTGTTGGCCTTTGAACATTTTGGCTTTGGTTCACACACTTGATCTTGTTCAGTGGAATGACAACCTGCAAATGACCATATATACTTCAGAACTTAAAAAAATCTTGGATAAAGAGAAACTGAGAAATATGAACACAGGCTAGGATAAAGTTTTCCATGAACACTCAAAGGAGAAGAAAATAGGAGGTAAAAATGAATAAAACTTTTGCAAGTTAATCTTATGCATTTTATCTTTGAAGAAGTTAGATAAGAGAGTTTTTAAAAAGTTTATTTTAACTTGTGAGAGAAGTTTGATTTATTTTACTTTCTTATCTTCTCCTATAAGTTCTTGTTAAGTTCACCCAAATTTGGCATGTGTAGATATATTATTTAATGACTAACCTTATAACGGATCCTCAACATATGGCCTTTTCGAGTAAAGACTTTCATTGATCTCCCACTGCAGAAGGCAACCTTGTCAGTGGAGATGAAGAGGAAACCTGCTAGAGGACCGGATGTAGTGGACAGATAACACTGGGAAACTTTCTGCAGCCTCTCTCCTTCTTCAACATTAAAAAACTACTTAAACACTTTTTCCACTCCACCCAATCGAAGAATGCGAGCCCCTAAACTTAACTTTCTCTTAACAGTTTCTGATATATTTGTCCTCAGTCTCACTGCAATTATAGTGTAGTATAAATTGAATTAGATCCGCTCACCGAGCTAAACAATTTCAGGTGTGTGTAACAAAAAAGAAAATTAGAAAGGAAAAGAAAATTTTACTTTGCTTTGATGTTGTGGTTGAATATTGACATTGAGTGGCAGGACCAGGTAAGTATCTGTTAACTGACTTCTGAGGCCGATCATATGTTGCTGAGATGACAGGAGTTCCAACAACTAGCTCACGAAGAAGTGAGGTCTGCATGATTGATGATTAATTAGGTTTCTTTTAATTGAAGGGATTGATCTGAAATATTAGGTTTCTAAGGAACTTATGCTCACTTGGGTTGATGAGCCCCTTGTATTCCTAAGAGGTATTTAAAGGGATGAAAACTAGGAAGTGAATCTTGACCCTTTGGTGAGATGACTAACCCTTAGATCATCGACATGACCATGATTGATATAAAGGCACTGCCTGACAACTTGAAGGAAAGTTATTCAAGATAATATTTTGATGTCATGGATTGTTTCCCTGCTTTTAGAAGAAAAAAATGGTACATAACGATTCATGTCAACTTTTTCAAAATTTAAAAATCCTTGAAAGGTTAATTTTAAGAGGCTTTAGAGAAAGGTTTTTATATATCTTCAGGAGTAAGGTTCCATGGTGATTGATCTAAGTAAGGAAATAAAAGCATTCTTGCAGATAGAATGTTGCTATTTTGTCACACAAACCATCGGAGAACTGCCCTTTTTTGGAAACAAGGGAATTAAAAAGAAAAAGTAAATGATGAAATACACCGATTAGTTGCAATACTTTCCACTTGCACCTGCCAATGTGAGGATTCGTCACCAAGGCTTTATGAGTTGGCATTTGAAATTTCTCCAAATTCTAGTGATAAGGTAGCAAAAAGTAAAGAAATTGTGAAGTTTATCCCATGTGATTATGTAATATATATGACCTCTGCTTAAAATAAAATATCATATTTCGTCGTCTCTAACATAAGGATACTAAATTTATGAAAGTTGAATGCTAAAATATTGTTAAGATCACTTTATGATAGTTCAAGTCTACATGCTGATGTCGGAGACAACACAATTCTCTTGCTTTTCTCAAGGGACCATTCCTTAATCTTGTTTTCTAGTTATTGACTCATCAGCCGCAACCAAGAGTCTAAAACCATTGCAATCTTGGGGTTTTTGAAACTAAGGCAGTCATTAACGAAGCCATCGGTGCTTTTTGTTGCGTCAAACTATATATCATAAAGTGAGATTGCTGACAGGGCTATATATGATGGTTAAGAGAAAGCTAAGGAACCTAAAATTGTTTTAGTCAGAAATGGAAACTAATCTGCATGTGGCCGCACGTTGGCTAGCAGAAGAGTCTGTGACTGGAGTGTCGGACAGACATACTTCAAAGTTTTGTGGAAAAGCAAATTGCCATGTAAAGCTGATATGTATTTTAGTACAAGTTCCTTCTTCATCGCTTTCTCTTTGAGTTTCGAAAGGGTCAAATGTTACTGTTCCTATGACTGCCTGAAATTTTCATAACACGGTTCAATTCTTGACGAATTCTGGATCAAATGGACCAGTCCATGGCGCTTCTTTTTTAAAAAATATAAATAAATTATTTTTTATATAACATGTAAAAAATATTAAAACATTATAAACTAAAATAAATATATCATGCACAACAGTAGAAATAAATTAGAATATGATAATTCAAGTTCCGAATAGCAAGATAAAGAGATGAGAGCCTTGGAACACTAAAATTTCAAAGTACGAAGAGAGAATTGTTCTGGAAAAACAATCACACACACACAAAAAAAAAAAAAAAAAAAAGCTCAAATTCAAAATTAAATTAAACTTGTAAAGATAATTAAGAGAAAATAAAAAGATTCCATAAAATCAAAGTTGTGGCGCGATTGCATTGTATGACAAATACCTCGAACTCGTGAGTAGCTACCGGATATGGGTATTACTCAATTTTTTATATAGAGACAAAAATGGGTATGTAATTATTCCTCCGTTCTCATACCCATTATATATTTTTTTTATATAATTTTTTAATATATTAAAGATTTTATTGTTATAATTTTAATTTTCATGTTTTAAAAATTAGTTAATTAATTTAATAGTTAAATAATTTTAATATAATAATTAAATTAAAGTTGAAATATAAAATAAAAAATTTAAAGCCCACGCATCTACAATATCATTTAGGTATTCAAAGGTTAAAATTTGAAAGTAAGTTTACCAAAAATAATGTGGGACTTATACCAATGTAATAGTCTCATATACATAAGAGTTGGAAGCTACGGTGGTTTCTGTTTGCCATCGCACGATGAAATTGTGAAAGAAAGTCCAGGCGTTATATTGCCACAATTTGGTCACAAAACCAGACCCTATATATCTGTATCATTTGGACAATCCTAATTCAAAAGATGGATCCAGTGAGACCAATGATTCCTGCTAATTAATTAAACTAGTTAAGTAAAACAGACTCGCATTTAAATAATTATACATACAAATTTGACTTCAAAGTTAGATGGTATAAATACAAACTGAATTACAAAATCAGGTTCTGAAAACATTTACATTATAAATCAATGTGTAATTGATCCTCAAAGTTGTACATTTGGGCAGCTAACAGCATTGTTCCCTCTTTTTCTATTTATTTTTCCTTCAGACTTTTCTCCTAAAGTAATTTCCCTTCACAGAGCTCTAACATAGCCCCATCCCTTCCTCAAAACCATTCTGGTCCTTAGCTCTGCAAGCCAGTCATAACACGTATAGCTTGGATTCTGCAACAAATGCTGCTCCGAATGGTGAACTCTTGCATTTGCAATGTGATTTGCTGGCTGCCAAGTATGCAACTCTTCGGATATTAACCACATCCATTCGCTATTATCTCGGGTCAAATGTCATGTCCAGAAGGATGGATATGTACAATGAAGTGAAATCCCTTTTATCATAGACAAAGTTCAACGTCTTCAGTGCTAGCAGACAAATTTTAGTTAGTTTCTGATCGTCCTTTGTATTTTTGTTTGTCCTGACAACATGAATCTTCCATTTCAAACACTGAATTTTGCTACTAATCTATGCTTGAGAAACTGCCTGCTCAAGACATTTGAAAGTTTTCTGATATTTTAAGACACCCATAAACCAGAAATCGAAGTTGTCCTCCGTGACAATCTCTATGTACTTCTCTGTTGGGTTCTGAATATTTTGACTTTGGTTCACACACTTGGTCTTTTTCAGTGGAATGACAACCTGCACATGACCAAATATAATTTAGAACTTCAACAAAACTTGGATCAAGAAACTTGTGAGAGAATTTTGATTTATTTTACTTTCTTTTCTTCTTCTCCAATAAGGACTTGTTAAGTTTGTTCAAATTTGGCCTATTTATATGTTACTTTGTGACTGACCTTATAACGGATCCTCAACATATGGCCTTTCCGAGTAAAGACTTTCATTGATCTCTCACTGCAGAAGGCAACCTTGTCAGTGGAGATGAAGAGGAAACCTGCTAGAGGACCGGATGTAGTGGACAGATAACACTGAGAAACTTTCAACAGCCTTTCTCCCTCTTCCACACTAAAAAACTGCTTAAACACTTTATCCACTCCACCAACTCGAAGAATGCGAGCCCCTAAACTTAACTTTCTCTTAACAGTCTCAGATATATTTGTCCCCAGTCTCACTGCAATTTCAGAGTAATACAAATAGAATTAGATCCGTTCACCAAGCTAAACAATTTCAGGTATATATATATAAATACGTCTTAACAAAGTTAAATGTTTGTGTGTAAAGGAAAAGAAAATTTTACTTTGCTTTGATGTGGTGGTTGAATATTGGCATTGAGTGGCAGGACCAGGTAAGTATCTGTTAACTGACTTTTGAAGCTGATCATATGTTGCTGAGATGACTGGAGTTCCAACAACTAGATTATGAAGAAGTGAGGTCTGCATGTTTGATGATTTTTCTGTTTTACCAAAGGGACTAGCAGCAGGTGAAGAGGAACAGGTTAGCTACTAGGTTGCTAAGGAAGTTATGCTCACTTGGGTTTATGAGTCACTTGTATTCCAAACAGGTATTTAAAGGGATGAAAACTAGGAAGTGAATCTTGACCCTTTGGTGGGATGACTCAACCTTAGATCATCAACCATGACCATGATTGATATAAAGGTACTGCATGGCAACTTGAAGGAAAGTTATTCAAGAAAATATTTTGTTGTCATGGATTATTTGCCTGCTTTTAGAAAAAAGTGGTAGAGAAGATTCAGGTCAACTTTTTCAAAATTTAAAAAATTCTTGAAAGATTAATGTTAAGAGGCTTAAAGAAAGATTTTATATATCTTCAGGAGCAAGGTTCCATGGTGATTCATTTAAGTAAGGAAATAAAAGCATTGTTTCTATAAGCATGTTGCCATGTTGTCACACAAACCATTGGAGAACTGTACTGCTTTGGAAACAGGTAAGGAAATTAAACTCGAAAAAGTAAATGATGAAGTACACCAATTGGTTGCAATACTTTTACTAGCTTATTGAGGATGTGTCACCAAGGCTTTATGAGTTAGCATTTGAACTTTCTGATGGCATTTTTCTCCAAATTCAAGTTGGGACTTGCATGGTGTATACACTCTTCAAGGGTAGGCATTTGCCAAGGTGACATGACATGTGCCGACATGTGATGTGGGAGACAACACAATCTCTTGCTTTTCTTAAGGGAAATTAAAGGGGACAATTCCCTGAACATAGATATATGCCTTTATCTTGTTTTTGAGTGATTGACTCATTATTGAAGAAATTGATATCAGCAGCAACTAAAACCATTGCGTGCATGCTCTCATGTGGTTTGAGACTAGACTAAAAGCTCAAACAGTCATTAACGAAGCCATCAGTTCTTTTTGTTGGGTCAAAGGTTAAACCATATCATAAAGTGAGCTTGCTGACAGGGCTATGAGGATGGTAACGGGTAAGGGATAAATAATATATTAAAAAAACATGACAATATAACGTGAAATTGTCTATGTCAAAAAGGGAAAGTTATCTGCGGCCGCAAGTTGGCTATGAAAGTCATGTGCCGGGGAACAGTAGGTGAAGAGAAGAGTGTTCGAGATACTTCTAAGTTTTGTGGAAAACCAAATTGCCAGGTCGCATATCATATGTAAAGCTGTAGGTACCCAATTAGTTGGAATTTATATATTGGTTATTGGTTATGTGTATCTATTCCAGTGACAGTTATGCATGTTGTCAAGTGGGTACCTACAAATGGTTTACAGGTATAAGAAGTTATCACTTTAAGTGATAAGTGATGCCTTATCATATACCCTTAAAGTTAAATTTCATACCCAATAAATTGTACATAAAGGTCGACAATTTTCTTGAGAAAAATTGACTCTTATTTCTTGTGGGTGTTAGGAAGTTTTACATTATATGTTGAAATTTAAAAATTTTGGGGTGTAATTTATATATTTGTTTGATAAACTTCACTTATTGGTTTTAAAATTTTTGTGGTGTAGTTTATATACTTGTTTGAAAATTTCGCTGAAATTTAAGCGTGAGTATTGATTGAAATATTTTAAATATTTCTGTTTTTACAGGGCATGTGTATATATAAATATGGAGGTAGTTAAAAAATTCTTCTTAAAGTTTGTATTCACCACCCAGACTAGATTTGGTTCACAAAAATGGTATCCTAGCAATATTTTGAAAGTCCAGAGGTCACATTGTCAAGACTGTCAGAAAACAAGACCAAATATGTATGTAGCCTGTATAATTTGGACTATACTGCAACCAAACCTTAATTTTAAAAACAAATATCATTCTACTGCAACTAACTGGAATAATTAACAAAATTAATTAACAGCGGTCAATTAAAAAAAATCCACTGATTATACCAGAGTATTTCATTTATCACTTTCAAGTTTTATCTGTCACATTCCTGTTAGTTATTTAAGCTATTAACTAGAGCAAACTCACTTTTAAATAATTATATATAAATTTTATTAAAGAGTTGGATAGGAAGAGTACAATCTGGAATACAATTTTAGCAACCTGGTTCTGAAAATATTTACAAATAATGAGCCTGAAACTTGTACAGTTGGGAAACTAGCAATTTTACTTCCCTCTTATTCAATTTATCTTTCCTTTAAACTTTTCTTCCACCGTAATCTCCCTCCCTTCGTAGGCCAGTCCATGGATGGATACCTTCTGCAAAAGCCATTTGGTCCTTAACTAATTAGCATTAGCAACCAACCATCAACTGGAATACATGCGGCTTGCACTCGGCAATAAAGAAGGCATCAATGATGAACTCTTCTCCTCACAACCTGTCGACAATGTGCTAGCAACCAAGTTGTGTCCAGAACAATGGATAAAACAGTGAAGCTGCCTTTATCAAAGACAAAATCCAATTTTTATTTTGTTTCTGATCATCTCTTGTATCTTTATGTTTGTCCCAACAACATGAAGCCTCAAGCTCGAATAGTTGATTTCGCTACTCAACTAAGCTTGAGAAACAGCCTGCTCAAGATATTTCATGGTTTTCTGATATTTCATGATACCCATAAACCAGAAATCAAAATTTTCCTCTGTGACTATCTCTATGTACTTTTGTTTTGACTTCTGAACATTTTTACTCTGGTTTACACACTTGATCTTCTTCAATGGAACGGCAACCTGTACACAACCATATATACCTATCAGAACTTCAATAAATCTTGGATCAAGAAACTGAGAAATATGAAGAGGTTTTATGTATAAATTACTTCATGACTGACCTTATAATGGATCCTCAACATGTGGCCTTTCTGAGTAAAAACTTTCATTGATCTCTCACTGCAAAAGGAAACCTTGTCTGTAGAGATGAAGAGAAGACCCGCTAGATGTAAGGACCCTCAAGATTGGCGCGGTTGGCACCAAGAGTGGCGCGGATAGCGCCAGGAGATGAATAGAGAAAACTGTGCTGGAGGTCTTGCGCGGATCGCGCCAGAACTGGCGCGGGTAATGCCATACAGACGGGAAGATGGCGCCAGGGGCGCCAGGGTCACGCTGGTGGCACCATTGTCTCGGGAATCTGACGCTGATGGCGCCAAGGTCTCTGGATGGCGCTGAGAGCGCCAGGGTGGCGCTGATGGCGCCACAGTTTCTGCAGATGGCACGGATAGCGCGGGTATTGGCGCGGGTCGCGCGGCAATGTCGGTGCTGGCTATATGTAAAGAAGGCTCGCGATTTCTGAGGGAGAAACACTGTTTCTCTTCCTCCTTGGGCCTTTCCTCCATTGCTGGACCTTCCCAAGCTTCCTAGACCCATAGTTCTTCACCCAAATCACTTCTAAAGCCTAGTAAACCTCCTAGAAACCTAGTGGGAGTGAGAATCCTTCCTCCCTATTCATTGAAACTCAGAAAACTCACCCTCTAAGAGAGGCTGCAGAGAACTCGAGATTGGGCGAGGAACGGCGGTGGTTCAGTTACACCAAGGCTAGGAAAAGTAGCCCAGAGACCTTCCTCGGCAGTTCTGAGGTAAGAAACTCGAGTTTCTCCGATTGATTTTGGATTTGGGGGTTTTGATGAATAGTGACTCATCTGTGATAGAGTTAGAATTAGCTCTGGGTCCAGTTGAGAGAGATGGTTAGAATGATGAAAGGAGGAAGGATTAGCTTTTAATTTGTGATTTGGTGAATGTTGGTTTTGGCTCTAGGCTATGCATGTGTGACTTGGACTGAGTCACTTGATTTGAGATATGCAAGAGCCAAAATGGTGGGCTTGCGGTGCCTGTGAGGCCATGGGAACGGTGTCCCGTGATTTAGACCGTTCAAGCCCTATGAAACCCTGAGGTTTTGGGTTGTTTGAGCTGTGAAGCTCATGATGAATGGCTGGTGCTGGGTTTGGGAGGACTGGCTGATGAGATTATGGTTGTTATGTGCTTGAATGGTCTGTGATATGTATTTGGTTGCCTTGATAGGGCTTGACACGAGGTGTTAGAGGAGCAGACCATTGTTTAAGAGACTGGAGTTGCAGGCACAACCGTCAGGTAAGCTCATCGTTCTGGAGTATTCCTTTTCTCTTGTTTTCCACCCAAGTGGGTGATGGATACATGACATGCTTGTTTTGATATATATTTATGTGCATGTTGAGGAAAGGAAGGCCAAGGTGGCCTGTTACGGGTAATAATATGAATATATGATAGCCTAGTGTGTGCTGGGCTGAATTGATGAACCCTAGGATAGACACCGAGATGGTGTGAGGGTGTTTTGGCACCTGTGGTTTCAGGTGTGGGGCCTTGGGCCTCTGGAGTGATGAACACTGTGAGAGTGTTCTGAAATGTGTTAAGGACCATGAGATGGTCAGTGCTGGAATCTATATGATACTGGAATAGTATCGGGCTAGCTGAGGTTCCCTAGCCAGAGGAAGAGTTTGAGGACTCCCTTGGAATAGCTGAGATTCTTTGGGAGGTGCCACTGCTCTCCGCCTAAAGTCCTAAGGATGGATTGCCCTGTATGGATGTTCCTCCTTAGGCAGAGATGATGGAAGTCCTGAGTGGTTATCCTCAGGCCAGTTTATGTGAAAGTCCTGAGGGATGAGTGCCTCCGGTGTGAGATGATCTCTCAGGCATTGGATTGGGAAGTCCTGAGGGATTGAGTGCCCCCTGTGTGGGATGATCTCTCTCAGGCAGAGGACTGGAAGTCCCGAGGGATGAGTGTCTCCTGTGTGAGATGATCTCTCTCGGGCATGTGACTTGGGAGTCCTGAGGGATGAGTGCCCCCTGTGTAGGATGATCTCTCTCAGGCAGCTAACATGTAGTTCTGGGGGATTGAGTGCCTCCGATGTGAGATGATCTCTCCCAGGCAGTGGAAAGCTCTGAGGAATTGAGTGCCTCCGGCGTGAGATCATCTCTCTCAGGCATTGGATTGGAAGCCCTGAGGGATGGAGTGCCCGGTGTGGGACGATCTCTCTCAGGCATGAGCTGTGAAAGTCCTGGAGGGGATTGCCCTATATGGATGTTCTTACCCAGGCCAGTGTGAGAGAAAGTCCTGGTGAGGCCAAGCATTAGACACATATGTTGTATCTCTAAGAGAGGGCTTTCCGAGGGGATGAGAGCCTAAGGCCTCTTAGATGAGCCATATCTGGATTCTGGAAGTCCTGAGTAGATGACTCAGGCAATGCTTGTTAGAGGATGAGGCGATGCCTCATTGGTATGAGAAGTATCCAGTGGTTAACACTTATGTAAGGGTACCTCTGTGAGACGAGTCTGAGATGGCTTGAGAGTCAGTATGAGGTGGGATACCTCTGATGCTGATAGCATCCAGTTAGTACCCAGAGAACTGGGGAATGTGTGGTAGCCAGGATGATGTCCTGGACTTTATTATGATTTGTTTATATGTCTGTGCTTGGGGGATGAACCAGGGTAAAGGAGGATCTCCCAGAACCCTGAGCTTACTGAGATGTATATCTCACCCCTGTTGTGGGTTGTGGTTTTCAGGTGCTTCTAGAGAAGAGGAGCAACAACAGGACAGGAGGCCCTAGCTGAGTGTGCTGGAGTGTCATGGGCTGCAGATGAAGACTAGAAGAGTCTTTTGTTTAACTCTGCCTTGTTCCCTGTATAGAGATAGGGTGTGAGTGTACACCCGTAATACTGTACATATGTTAATGTATAACCACAGATGTGGTAGAAACTATCAGTTGTATGTATATGTACAGGTTATGTTATATGTATGAATTTATATTTCCTCCTGATTATCTGTGTATGGTTTGGTATCTGCCTATGTTTTAAGTTTGAGTTAACTGGAATAACAAGGGCTTGTATATGATATATGTAGTGTGTTTTCTATTCCATGCACAATGTAATAAAAAAAAATTGATTCTATCGCTTCCGCACCGCGTTCGTTTAACGCTGATAGCGCGCTTATGATATTGTTAATGATAACACGTCCGGGGTGTTACACTAGAGGACCGGATGTGGTGGAAAGATAACACTGGGAAGCTTTCAACAGCCTCTCCCCTTCTCTCACACTAAAAAATTGCTTAAACACTTTCTCAACTCTACCCACTTGAAGAATTCGAGCCCCTAAGCTTAACTTCCTCTTAACAGTTTCATATATGTTTGCCCCTAGTCTCACTGCAATTTCAGATTATATAAACAGAATTAGATATGTTCATAAGGCCTCAAGCAAAGCCAATTCAACTGTTATACTCTCGAAACCACAGTCCTTTTGATGAAAATTAGGCATGATGTTCATAATAGTTCCTTATTAGTGCCATCAATATTTGTCTTGGAAACATGTCCAAGTCTTACAAGGATACTCGCCATGTTCTTGGACTCCTTGTGAAAGACTATCCGCCTTCCTTCCAAGTTTGTTCGCAACTGAATATACTCCACCTGAAACATAGAATCTCTCGTATTGGTAACCCTGTCAATATTTCATAATAAAATTAGATATTTGTCTGAAAAGGAAAAGAAAATTTTACTTTGTTTCGATGTTGTGATTGAGTAGTGACATTCAAAGACAGGATCCAGTAAGTATCTGTTAACTGACGTTTCAAGCTGATCATATGTAGCTGAGATGATTGGAGTTCCAACTACTAGATTATGAAGAAGTGAGGTTTGCATGTTTGATGATTAACAAAAACAAGAAGGATTTTTTTTTTATCAGAGGGACTAGCAGCGGGTGAACAGAAACAGGTGGAGCTACTAGATTGCTAGGGAAGTTATGCTAACTTGGGTTGATGAGCTCCTTGTATTCCAAAGAGGTATTTAAAGGGATGGAAACTAGGAAGTGAATCTGACACTTTCTTTAGTGGGACAACTCAACCTTGGATCATCAACCTTGCCTGATAAAAATGTGCTGACATGACAACTTGATGGACAATTATTCAAGATAATATTTTCACATCATGGACTTGCTTTAAGAGATATGGTACGGTAAGATCCAAGTCAACTTTTAAGAAGAAAAAATACCCTTGCAAGGGTTAGCTTTGAGGCTCGGTTTATATATCTTCTGGAGCAAGATTCCAGGGTAGTTGATGGAGGGAAACAAATCCTATGTCTAGTAATATATTTCCACACAAACTATTCGAGAACCTCACTTTTGGAAATTAAACCAGAAAAAGTTAAGGATGAAGCACCCTGATTAGCACAGGCAGTCATCAGCGAAGCCATCAGTGCTTTTTATGGGGACCAAACTACGATACATTCATAAAGTTAGGTTGCTGACAGGGCCATTTAAGCTACATTGTGAAAAAGAAAATTGCAGAATCATTCGCACGTCTTCCCCATGCTGATGGTATAAGGTTCTTTTTTCACCACATCACCTCTAGTATTTCTCGATATTTTGAAAAGCTTATTAGAATGTCTCATAATAAAGTTAAATCAACTTTAAATAACAAAAAAAAATTGAACTAAAAATAGTAGGGCTTGACCCCGTAGGGAGCCCTTCCAGAAATTCTCGAAGGCCAGGGGTGAACCCAGGCCTAAGAGGGGGTTTGGAAATAGTTTTCAACCAGCAATAGACGCGCCTCGGTTAGAACCTCACTAGCTGCGTCATTGCCCCAAGCGCAAAGACGCCTTTTACTGGTGTATGATATCTCCTTTTATATTAGCTTCTCTCTGTTCCATCTCTTGTTCTAGGCCATGTGGGACTTTCGTCACAAGCCACCACAAGCTGACCTAATCGAGAGGATTAAATTAGGGAGGAAAAGTCCAATTTCCAAGCCACCCATCTAACGGCACAGGTAGCATCTTTTACCTGTTCCTGATAAAAATATCCAACATCTGGTTATTATGTCTTCTTTTGCCATGGCATTAGTGCAGTCAGTGACTTTCATTATTTTTGTCAATATATGCATTTCAATAGCCTAGTGGAAAATGTAAACTCGACCATTGAAACCAAGAACATTTAAATGTTGAAGCCGGTCACTATACACAACCAATTTTCTTCCCTCTATTCGATTTCTCTGTTCTTTGAACTTCTCTTCTATGACAAGTCCCTGGCTGGCTTAGCTTCTGCAAAAGCAGTCTTGTATTTCATAATGTGCCAATAGCCTAGTCTGCAATTCAGCTGATATTTGAACCTCTACCGACTAAAATGTTGTTTCTGATCGTCACTTGTATCTCTGTTTGTCCAGAAGCTTCATTCAAGAAATTCATGGATTGTTTTTTTAATGACTTTTATAACATCGTATGCTAATGAATGATAAAATTGGATAAATCATTTGAGAAATATATGCTAAAAACATTAACTTTTTATACTTGAGAATACATATAAAACATTAAAATTATGTATGAAAATTGTAACAAATTTTCAAAAAATCATTCTTAAATAATCATAGCAAAACTTGCATAAACTCCTAGGAAAATAAATCACTAGAAAACAACTCAGTTCACAGAAGAGAAAAATGGATGATGTATTTCTCGGATTGAAAACTTCGGATACGAAACAATAGTATAAGAGTTATAGAAAAATAAGTTTAAAATAACTAAATCTAATGAATATTCAAGATTACAATAAACCAATTAACATTAAAACTCAGCATGCGGTCGGATTATTTTCACAAAATCTAAATTAACGTCAATTAATACTACTCACAAATCTTTGTGATAACAGTAATTTTGCCATGTTTAATCCAAACCCAACCAAATCTCTTAAATTGAAATTTACTAAAGCCCTACTACAGTATCCCCCGACACTAACATAGGAAGAATATTTAAACATAGTCTGTAGGGTGCGCCAGGCCCATGCTATAGTGCAAAACATGGGCGACGCATGAGAACCCCAGTAGCAAGCTACTGTATTGGGCCCTCCCCTTCAAAAAATAAATTTAATATCGTGTGGACCATTGGCCCACATATCAGATATTAAACTGATAAGAACAGATACTACACTTGATCTTAGCCAAAAGGCCGAGAAAGGTATGACTTCCATAAAATTGTAACGTGCATTTTATAATCAAACTTCAGATAATTGTTATCTTTACTTACCTATGTGGGACATAGTCATGTGTCCTAATGACCTTTCTATCTGTAACGTGTCCTAATGAGAGATTACACTTACACATCCATATTTCACAACCCATCTGGATTCATGCTAAACTCCCTATATCTGATTTATAAGTTGGATCCAGTGAGAATGTGAGATCAATAACTTCAAATAAACTTAAGTTTAATTAATCAAACATCACTCTTCTGTTACTAACTTAAATAAGTAAAATACTTGATAACAGTTAACGAAATCAATTCAATAACTATAGTTGAAGTGCCCATTTATCAATTGTATTCTATCAGACTTCCTGCTGATTATTGATACTAATTAAATAAAAGAGACTCAACTTTAAATACTTAATACACAAATTTGACTAAAATGTTAGATGGTATGATACAAGCTGAATTACAAACTCTGGTTCTGATAACATTTACATAATAAATCAATGGGTAAAATGGGGGCTGAAACCTGTACATTTGGGAAGCTAACAATTTTGTTCCCTCTTTTTCTATGTATTTTTTTACTCCTCTACTTCTTTTGTAACACAGGTCTGTGCCTGGATGGATGAATACCTTCCACAAAAGTAGTGTGGCCCTTAGCACTGCCAGCCAATTCGCCACAGAATACATTTAGCTTGGATTCTGCTACAAATAAGGCACCAAATTTTGAACTCTTGCATTCACAACGTGAAATGCTGGCAGCTAAGTCTGCAACTTAGCTGATATGAACCATGTTTGAATAGCTACCATAGGTCATATGTAGTGTCAAGCAGGATGGATATATACACCATGAACTGAAATCCCTTTTATCAAAGAGAAAGCGCATGATCATCAATGACAGCTGCAAAGTTTTAATTTGTTTCTGATAGTCTTTTGTATATCTGTGTTTGTTCCTGAGCACATGAAGCTTATAGCTCACACGGTAGGTTTTGCAACTCATCTAAGCTTGACAACATGAATCTTTGAGTTCAAAATTCAAATGGTGGATTTGGCTACTCAACTAAGATTGAGAAGCTGCCTGCTCAAGATATTTGAAAGTTTTTGATATTTTAATACACCCATGAACCAGAAATCAAAATTGTCAACTGTGACCATCTCTATGTACTTCTGTCTTGGCTTTTGAACATTTTCAATTTGGTTCACACACTTGATCTTCTTCAGTGGAATGACAACCTTCACATGATTGTATATAACTTTCAGAACTTAAAAAAAAAAAAAAAAAAAAAAAAAAATTGGATCTTGAGAAACAAAGAAATATTAAGAGGTTTTGTAGGCCAGGAAAAAATTAGAGAAGTTTTGAAGAAGTTAAATGAGAGGGATTTTTAAAAAGTTGATGTACAAAAGTTGATTTTAACATATGGGGAAGTTTTGATGTCGTGGTTGAATATTGGCATTGAGTGGCAGGACCAGGTAAGTATCTTTTAACTGGGTTTTGAAGCTGATCATATGTTTCTGATGACTGGAGTTCCAACAACTAGCACTCGAAGAAGTGAGGTCTGCATGATTGATGATTAATAAGATTTTCTGTGTAATTGAATGGACGAGCAGAAGTTGAATAAGAATGGTCTGAACTAGCTAAGGGAATTTATGATAACTTGGGTTGATGAGTCCCTTGTATTACAAAGAGGTATTTAAAGGGATGAAAACTAGGAATGGAATCTTGACCCTTTGGTGGGATGACTCAACCTTAAATCATCAACCATGATCATGATTGATATAAAGGCACTAGCATGGCAACTTGAAGGAAAAAAGATGGTACAGAAAGATTCAAGTCAACTTTTTCTAAATTTAAAAAATCCATGAAAGGTTAGTTTTATTAAGAGGATAAGCTAGAGAGAAGTTTATATATCTTCAGGAGCAAGGTTCCATGGTGATTGATCGAAGTAAGGAAATGCTGGTAGCATATTGCTATTTTGTCACACAGACCATTGGAGAACGGCACTGTTTTGGAAAAAGGTAAGGGAATTAAAAAAGAAAAAGTAAATGATGAAATACACCGATTAGTTGCAATACTTTCCACTTACACCTGCCTATGTGAGGATGCATCACCAAGGCTTTATGAATTGGCAGTTGAACTTTCTGATGTCAGACTTCTCCAAATTCCCTTGTATGAGGTAGGAAAAAGTAAAGAGACGGTGATGTTATTCCCGTGTGACCATCTAAGATGTATATATGCCTTTATCTTGTTTTCGAGTGATTGACTCATCATTGAAGAAACCCTTATCATATCCCCCATAAAGTTAACTTTAATACCCAAGAAACCCTCTCACAAGCCTGAAATCGTTGTTTATTTGGCAGATTTTTGCAGAATACTACTCTGGCCTTTAAAAACTTGTAGATTCAGTTAAAAGAGAGAAGTTAGAGACCGTGGTGATAAGTTTTTTGGATTTTCTTTCCCCCAACTCCCGTAAGGATGAAAAGGTGATGAAATTGTAAAAAATAAAAAATAAAAAATCCAGGGGTCACATTGCCATAACAAAGTCAAAAAATTTATTTCTATATGATAAATTTGATTTAAAGATATAAAAATAATAATTAAACGTTATATTTTATATTTAAAAAGTGAGATAAAATCTCATTACTTTCTTCATATTTTATATCTTTTATTTTAAATTATATAACTTTTATATTTTATATTAAAAAGGGATTTTTTAGAAAGTAAGTAAAATTAAACTTCAATTCAAATTTCTTTAAAGTAAAAACGTCGGATTAGATAGGATAATGTTAATTCAAAATTTAAACAAATTAAATGATAAGATGACACCTAGGGAGTAATATCTCATCTCAATTAGTCGGCAATAGTTGCTTTTTTCCTTTTTCTCTATAAAATAAAACCAAGGCAGGCTTACCTTAATTACTTGAAAGTTCCAAAAACAATAGAGTGATGGAAAGGAGAACAAGTGCTTTTGTGAGTTTGTCTTTGTTCTAGTAGTTGTAGCAGCCAACATGTTTCATGATTCAGCAGCAGCACGAACCAGATACCTGAAAGTGGGTGATGCCATTGCCATGACCTCGACCAATTGTTCTACATCTCCATCTAACACTACTGTTTCAAAAAAATTCAGCTTCTTTCTTTGCCATCAATATAGTGATGATCATGTCACAGTTACCTTCGATGATATGGTTCGCGACTTTTTCGGACAATTTGTTGTAGTATCACCTAACCAACCCATCTGTCATTGGTAAGCATAATCGTCTTGGATTCGCATTTATGTCAACATTGTATTCAACCTTTTGGTTCATCTTTTTTTCTCTTTTTACTTCAATATGTGTCATACATTTATGTCAATATAGGAGATGCAAAGTGATTTGGATGGTTTGAATTTAATTGAGCAATAGATATTTAAAATGAGAAAATTCACAACAAAGAGAAATTAAATAGAAAAAAAAAATAGAGATATTATTATTAGATCAATTTGTAAATGTTATTTTTTAAACCACGTTAATTAGGATTTTTGGTTTTCTAATAAGATCCCAAAGTATTTCTCCAACTGACTGTCTATGAAACTAATTCTCAATCATTTAATCACGTTTAAGATTTATAGTACCTATTTGTTATAAAAAGTTAATAAAGGACTAAAAGTTGTCAAAAAATTTGTTAAAGAACTAAAATATGAAATTTAAAAAGTTGAGGAAGTACAAACTTAAAAATATTCATTTAAGAATAAAATTGAAGAGTCTAATTTTAAAAATATATATATATATATATATAACTTGTATTTCCCAAAATTCAAAACTTTCATGGATTTGAATAATCATGCTTCATTTGATGATGAATTTATACATGCTTGTTTATTGACACGTGAAATTATTTGATTAAATATTTTTATTTATTTATAGGAATTTAATTTAAGGATTAAAGTTTACAACTACCCACGCATATTCAATTAATATATTACGGGACGACTGCCCCTCTAATTTTACTTTTGTAAACAGTACTAGTATTATGTAGTGTGTATTGTACAGACATATATGTGTGTTGTTTTCACTGTTTAATTTTTCAATGTCTATAATTATTATATTATCTCATATATAGGTGATGACCCTTGGTGAGGCAAAACCGTACCCACTAGACAGATGAAACCGATAGTCAAATGACAATTTTGACATATTTATGTGATGTATTATTGTTTTTTAAAATTTAGTTGAAAATTGAAAAGTTAGTTGAAAGTTGAAAGTTCAAAAATTAGTTAATTAAATTTGAAGTGTTTGATAAAATTAGATGTTAAAGTAATTGAAAAGTGTAAAATGATATAAAAATAATAATATCATGATTAATTTAAAAAATATAACAAGGAGAATGAATAAATTTATTGAGGATAACTTATTTATCGAATAATTAAATGAGTTTTTTAGTTAGTAAAAAAAGTTAAAAGCTAATTGAAATATATTGTCAAACATAACCTATGTATAAATATATAATTTATATAGGTAAATAAACTTATTAACTGTTCTTACCAAATTTCGCAAAACCTACTCACATTGGTACTTATTCATGAGTCTCTCCACGAACTATGGGAGATACCTACAAAGACACTATGACGTTTAAGTTAAAGGTGTAAATTTATGCAAGCAATAGTATATGAATTGGATCAAAATGTTTTATCTGAATCTCGATGATCTCTTATATAAGGAGAGATTAGATTATCTAATTCCAATATTCTCCTTTCAGATAATGTAAAAAGGAAAAAAATAAGGTAATTAACTTATTTTCCCTCTAATAAAAGATACTTTATGGTATTAGGATTATATTTTTATCTTATGACTAAGTGATAAAGTTTTTCTCTTATCTTATTTAAATCTCTTAGAAATTCAGGATTAGAGTAGTCGACTCGGCTGACCACCGAGTACTGGATTTATTGAGTTTCAGTATCTATGGCCAAAATTTTAGCAAAGTTATCTATGGTCTAAGCTGACTACGCGTAGCGATCTTTATTTAATATGTTTGTGAATTTCAGTATCTGGATTTAGCTAAGTAACTCAATCTTTTGATATTTTTATAGTCAAAATTTTAGCCAAGTAATTTGTGGGCATGTAACAATCTTCATTTAAGTCGTCTGCAAGTTTCAGTCTTTTGATTTAGCCAAGTAACTCGGTCTTTTGGTCTTTTTCATAGTTAAAATTTTAGCCAAGTTATTTGTGGTCTAAGCCAACTACGCATAACAGTCTTTATTTAAAGTCGTTTTGCAAGTTCCAGTCTTTTGATCAATGAGCCAAACACGAGTTTAGCCTAATTGAATTTCTCTGTAGACGAATGTATTAGTGAAGTGTTGTTCCCTTTAAGATTGTTGGAAATATTCAACACATGATGACATTGTCATTAGTGAACAGGTTTATCTAGGTGACGAATGCATCTCGTGTTCATCTGAGTCTGAGAGTTCGTTGTATCTATCATCAACATGTTCTACTTGGATCCAGGTGCTAGCGGTGTCTCCATAATGCCATTAATGAAAGGATGGAATCGATTCTCCACTCTATGGACCTTGTTGAGTAACCAATGGAGTTCGTTCCCTCCACGTCGTGTCGACTTCATTAGTCTTTGGTTGATGAGTCTAATGGGTGCCGACTGTCGAGACCGAATGTACATTGTTGTCTTCCCAGATCTTTTGGTATTGTTCTTCAAGGGCGGCGTTTTCCATTCGAAGTTGTTGTCGTCGTTTGCTGCCACTGATGATGATGATGATGATGTGGTTGAAAGAAAAGTCTTTCCCGAACCCCATGGTAAGCACCAAATGTTCTTACCAGTGCAAAGACACTCTAATGCTCAAGTTAGAGACATAAAGGTATGCAAACAATAATATGTGAGTTAAAATCATAATGTTTTACCTGAATCTTGATGATCTCTTATATAATAAGATACTAAATTATCTAATCTCATTATTTTCTTTTCAAATAATGTAAATAGGAAAAGATAAGGTAATCATTTTATCTTTTTCTAATAAAAGATATTTCTTGGTATTACGATTATATTTTTATCTTATGACTAAAGGATAAAGTTTTTCGCTTACCTTATTTAAATTTTTTAGATATTTAGAGTTTGCGTAGTCGACTCAGTCAAATCATTGAGTATAAAGATTATGTAGTTTGAATAAAACATTAATTTTTAAATTAATTATTTTAAAATTTATGTTCAATATAAATTTTAATTATTTTTTCACTGATAAATTTTAATTAAATAATATTGTAAAGTTCTATATTTCGATGGTGTATGAATATTAAATTTATTAGTTTATTATAAAATTATCACTTTTGATAATTTATATAAATGCGCACTTTCTTAAATAAAAACAAAAGTAATAATGTTTTTAACAAAAAATTAATGGTTATATATTTATAATATAAAACATATTTATACGGTTAATTAATAAAAAGAATTATCATTTATATGTCATTTAAGATAATTATTATAAAAAAATCAATAAATTGATAATGTAGTGTAAAATGACTATATATTATTAATATATAATTTATTTTATTTTCTACTAATAAATCATATTTAATCTTATTATTTAATTTAAATATATTGATAAATTATAAATATTGTTAATTTTTTTGTATTTTATCTAATTTATATAAAATAGTATTATTGATTTTTATAATAATTATTTTAAAAATCTTAATTGAGAGATTATATAGAAAGTATTTGTTATTTAATTAACAAGAGGAGTGGCAGAAGCGATAATGAGGAAATGCGATTTAAAAATGGGATAAAGGCGGCGAGCATGAACGTGATCGCAAGTTGAATTGAAGACAGCTTCAGGATCAGATCTGGTGTGGTGCGGTGGCTGTTACTGTTAGCACTTAGCAGCGATGGCCAGAGCGTCGATATTCATTTACATACTCGTCGCAGCGGCGCTTCTCTTATTCCTCTCTCATTCCCCGGATAAGCACTCCGGCCACCGCCACCGCCGCCTTAAGCTCCGCTCCAACTTCACCCTCACGCCCTCGCGCCACCACGCTGTCGCCTTCGACCCTCTCGTCGCCGAGCTCGAGCGCCACCGCGAGGACAAGGAGTGGGAGAAGCAGATAATCCACCAGGCCCATCCCGAACTGGAGTCTGACCCAGCCCCGGCCCACGAGTCCCAGCCCGAGTGGGAGGACTTCATGGACGCCGAGGATTACCTCAATGACGAGGACAAGTTTAATGTTACCAGCAGGTTGATACTCTTGTTCCCGAAGATCGATGTGGACCCCACCGATTGGTTCGTGACGGAGCACGAGTTGACTCAGTGGAACCTCCAGCAGGCCCAGCGCGAGGTCCTGCATCGCACGCAGAGGGAGATGGAGCTTCACGATAAGAACCACGATGGCTTCGTTTCCTTCTCCGAGTACGATCCTCCCAGTTGGGTTCAAAATGCAGGCACGTCCCTTCTTTAGATCTCTTTCTTTCTTCTTTATTGCTACGAGATTGCACGACCTGAGCAGGACTACTATAAGCAACAAGTACAGTTACATACTTAGGACTCCAACTTGAGATCACTTTGCTTTGAATTTCCACTCTTTTTTTTTAATAGTTGTGCAAATGTATGTGATCACTGTTCTTTGAGCTACATTATTGTGTTTTGGTTGTTGTTGTTTTTTATACCTTCATGACTGTGTGTTGCTGAACGATGTGTTTTTGTTTTTCGTCAGATAATGAGTCTTTCGGTTACGATATGGGTTGGTGGAAAGAGGAGCATTTTAATGCATCGGATGCTGATGGAGATGGTGTTCTAAACTTAACTGAATTCAATGAGTGAGGCCTCTAGTCTACTGCTTGCTAGGAAACCTTGCACTTGATAATCCCTTTTGCTCTTTGCTGATGATTTTCCTTTTTGTTTTTTTGTTTTTGACTGTTGTCTTCTAGCTTTCTGCACCCTGCTGACAGCAAAAACCCTAAGCTTCTTCAGTGGTTGTGCAAGGAGGAAGTCAGGTAACTCAAATATCAGAAAAAAGTGTATGAAGGCTTAATCTTAATACATCTGTGTTGAAATTACAGGTTTATGTTTTAGGTGTTCAGGGAGGAAATTGAGAGAATAGAAATTTTGAATAATATTTTATTGTGCGTTGTGAATTTGTGATGTGTTACAGAGTGATACAAGACATAAAGCACTAAACTTACATTTATACCAATATACTAAATCATAATCCTAACTGAATAAGGAAACAAATCATGGGATCATAATAAATATCTAAGATACCCTAGATTATTCCAAGACATAATCAAGATAGTGTTGGATATTTTTCATATGTTATAATTCTCCCTGTCAAGGTGAAGCTCAATATGCATTAAAAACCCTTTGTAAAAAAAGGAAAAAATATAATATGGGCTCCACCAAACATGGCTGAAAAGGAAACTCGAGGATGGCTCCAGATATTGGAGTGTTGCACAACCAAGGAAGGAATTCATCACCACATGACTCATTAATGAAAGAGGAGAAATTGCCACCTATATTATTCACAATAGGAGGCAGGTATGACTCACAGTCAATTCCTCTTAGAATGTGGGTTTGGGCCTAATTCAACCCCAAAAACTAGCTCATGGGGTGAGGTTTTCCCCCCACTTTTATATTCTATCTTTGCCTTATCTCTAGCCAATGTGGAACTTGTGTTTTTCCCAATAATTCCTCACTAATCTATGACTCATTGGAGAAATGAAGTCACCGGAATAAATGTAAATGAAAAAAAAGAAAGCATGATAACAACATTGGATGGAGACAAGGCAGGGGCATCTGGGATTGGAGACTGGTTGGACCAGACCACTTCTGGAACTAAATTCAGGGTCATCAACAGCAGATTGGGGGAAATGGCATAAAGCCCAAAATCCTCCATATTATATAGCAGATAGTGTTGTGGGCAAATGGCGAAAGTTGTATAGCAGTTGAAATAAATTATATATGTATAACAAATTAAGTTGTATGCAACTAAAATTAGGTTGCATAAAAATTGGCATAATATTGACCGAAAAGTTCAGTTGTTAGACAAAATATCTAGTCATTCTCCTCTACCTCTTCCCTAATATAATCATCATTCTCATTGTCGGATAGTGAGCCCTATCCTTCTATTTTTTCTCCTTCTTAGTCCTCAAAATCAATGTCTTCTACCTCTTCCAATGTTGCAACATCTTCAACTTCAGTGACTAACTTGTTGGTGACTACTTTACTCTCTTGAGATGATAGGAGGATGCATTTTCGTGGAAGCTGCACTATAATGGAGTCATGATAGTGGATTGTAGGATTTCTACAATGCCATAGCGTAATAATCCCACTATAGCAGCTATTTAACAACACTGCAAAAATTGGAGCCAAATTGCATCTAGGACAAAAGCTAGCGTTATGCACTGTAAATTTGAAAAGGGAGCCAAACAGTAACCAAAACAACAATAAAGCCAAACACCACGAACCCACGACCTCTCCCTCCTCCCCTTCTTTTCCTTTTACCACCCAACCAACCAGCTGATTACTTGTAAGTGATGGATGTATGGTTGGTTTGTTATTCTTGAAAATGAACTTTTCCTTGCAGTCATTTGCCTCCTCTAGAAGAAGTTTCAACTTTCAATATTTGTATAGTTTTTTCACCAACTATTGTGCCATATATAAGAAATGGGGACAATATTTGTAGTTAATTTTATTGTCTGAAGTGAATGGATTCTTCAGTTTATATGGAATGGGCTTATTTATATCACTGCCTTGGCTTACTATTGTTTGATATACCCAATTCTATTTTACAGGGAAAGAGATACAGACAGAGATGAGAAGGTCAACTTTAAAGAATTTTTCCATGGGCTATTTGATTTGGTAAGGAACTATGATGAAGAAAGTCACAATGACACAGATAATTCAATGGATGCTCCAGCTAGAGGGTTGTTTGCTCAGCTTGACAAGGATGGTGACGGGTATTCACCCTTTTTATTTTCATCATTAGTCTACTTTCTTTGAATCATTATGGTAGTCTCCTGATAGCATACATCTTTCGATTTTGGGTTACCATCTCGATCTTTGCAGATATTTGTCAGATGTTGAACTACTGCCCATAATTGGCAAACTCCATCCATCTGAGCATTATTATGCAAAACAACAAGCAGATTATATCATTTCACAGGTACTGTATTTAACTTTACAATAATTACACTGTTATTGTCGACAAAGGTGCCAATTCTTTATTGCAAAGTCAGCAGATCATGCAAATGACTATTTATTCAATTGCTATTGGCTTAACATGGATTACATACATAACTGTTTTTGAGTAAATGTTTTATGTGCTTTCATAGGAACCCAGGTATTATTGTATTAGATTATAAAAAAGTAGGAATAATTCCCTGTTACAATAACAGATTCACTATTACAATAACAGCCACAAAGGTCATCCAAGAGACCTGTAGCCCACTATCCTATCGCACACTCAATCCTTGCGCGCTTCTCTGTTCCTCTCTCATTCCCTTCTATTCCTCATTTTCCTTTATAACCTCTTAACTGATTTTTCTTTTTTACTCATGACCCTCCTGTCATGTAAGCAGGTGATTACAGTTACAAACTTACAATCCCCTTGCTGACTTACAACTCCCTCACTGTGAGTGAATCATTGATTCCAGCCTATGTGGGTCTCTCCTACTTTGCATCCTAGTAATGGGTGAATATCTATTAGCTTACTTTGCCAGAGTGCCTTGAGACAAAAGTTTTAAATAAATATTGCTAGATATTTTCAGTACTCAATAGTCAATATATCAGAAGTAATAATGTGATATAGTTGATAAAGCTGATAAATTTTCTGTAGCCTGATAGCTCTGAGGGCAATTCTTCATTGCTCTATCTTTGGTGCTAAACTTAAAATGACACTTCTTTCTGAGATCAATAATAAATCAAAAATTTCTCTCACTATAGCCATGTAAGTTGATAGCTGCACACTGCACTTTATGTGGTATTTATTGGTGATAGCATGCTGGCCGCTGCTTCTTAGTCACTAAAGATTCCTTTTTTGTTTAATAAAGATTTTAGCTTGTAATTGATAATTTACTTTCATTTTGATCTCTTTAAAATAAAAATCATTCATTAATGAGTTCCCATTCTTTTTGGATAAGAATAATTGAAATTTATTTTGTCTGCAATTCTTTGTCTGCTTGTTTTCATTATTATTATAGCTTCTTGGGGGACTTCATTATTAAGTAAATAAATTTTATTATCCATTTTTCCTCTCCATTTTCCAGTTTTAGTTGTTGAAAATGCACATTTTGCATTTGCTTATGGTCAAATAATGTCTCTTTTCTGATATACTAAGTGCATAAATCACTACAGCCAGATTTATCTCCACTTCTTGCTGCTATTAAAACTTGTTTTAGTAAATATGTACTGGTTTACGACTTATGAGAGGGGAAGGGAAAGATCATTTTTCTTCCTATGGTGGGAGAGCTGGGGGTGCATATATTCTATTTAGCAATGTAAAGTATTAGTATATGTTAACAATCTTTCCCTTCTATACTGTTTTAAGAGGGAGGAAGGGGATGGTTTTGTTTTGTTTTCTTTGGTGGGAAAGCTGAGGTGCATATCTTCTATTTAACAATCTGAATTCTGAAGCATTAAGTATTATATGTTAACCAGTCTCTCTCTTCTTTTTTCCTTCTTTTTTCTTTTTGAGGGGTTATATACGTCTTGCTTGATTTACATGTTAAGATCTTTCAACTAGATGCTACCTTCGGATTAATTTTTCTTGACGATGGCCTCAGCATGCACTTCTTCATCTGTTGCGTTACATCTCATTAAACATTGTAATAATGTTATGAGAAACAGTTACTGACAAAGACGGCTCAATATGCACTCCCAACATCTGTTGCATAACATCATGCATTTATTTCATCAGTAACCATTGTATGAAGTCATGAAATAATGTTATGACAGGCAGACGAGGACAAGGATGGCCGTCTTACTTTGACTGAGATGATTGAGAACCCATATGTATTTTATAGTGCTATTTTCAACGATGATGAAGACGATGATGACGATTACCACGACGAGTTCCGGTAAATTTATGTTAGGTAAAGGCCGCTCTTTTGTCCCCTGTTCATTTTTACCAACATTTAGTGAATATTTTCTCTATAATGTTTTAAGATCATCATCGATTGCAGGATACCCAGAAAAAGTTTGGCACAATTCTAGTGACCAGGAATCAGTATTTGAAGATTATGACACGACAGAATTTTGATGTTTCGGCCCTTAGTTGGTTCTTAGTCTCAATCATGGTGGGCTTTTTGTGCGATGGCAACATTTATTGCTTCTTTCCATTCATATTATCTGCGAGTTCTTATTTGCTGATGGGATCCACCGTGGCTTGTCGTAGAGTCACACCTGGATCAGTTGGAGGATGATAGGATGTCAACTTAAATGTAATATTGTAGAATAATATACAAATTTTCAAATCACTGGTTCAGCCATATTAATTAAGTAGAACATCTCTATTCTCAATGGATAATACATGTACCATATGACTATGACTATAATGACCGTCATGATCCTAGTAGCACTGTTAGAATATATTTGGACCCAATAGCAATCATATTGTTTAGCAAAGCGTTAATAAAAAGCTCAACAGTTTTGGGTTTTTCGATATAAAAGCTTAGGGTAACCGAGTGAAACTCCATTTCACTTTGGTCAATTTGTCTCTTACAATTTTTTATTAACACGATATCTCAAAGTTTAATTGCCTTTTTCTATAAATGAAGAAAGTGAATGATTCTTTTAAGAGTTTGAAGGATTAAATTGAAGAAATTAAGGATTGTTTTTACTTTTTATTGTGCCTTTTCTAAATGAAAAAAAAAAACGTTTTTTAGTAAAAGAAATGTTCAACAAATGACAGAATAACTAAATAAACTTTCCCTTTCAAAAAAAAAAAAAAAACTAAATAAACTTTCCAATGTAACAATGTTAAAATAAGTAGGTTTCATAACATGGGTTGAGGAGACCGCGGCTAGTGTCTCGAACCTGACCCAACAGGTGGGGCGAGTCTATTAGACTATTACCACTGGTTGTTGGCTTCGTGGTGGCTCGAATTTCAGTGTTTTTGGTCCAAGAGCACATCCCCTATAAGAAGGTGCACCATATGTCCCTGCAACAACGAAAGACAAAACGCTCTCTATATTTTTCTTTGCTAGATATTACAGTGAAGAATAATCCCACTTGAAACTTTCAAGTGCGATCATTCGATACCCTATACCTAATTACGTTGTTTGTTTTGACATTCAGTGATTATTGCCTTTTTTTACATATAATTGCTATTACAAGTGAGATTTCTAGCAAAATTGATTATAATTAATATAAGCCCAACAACCAAGTTGTATTGCATGTTAAGAAATTAGAACAAAAATGACCTTGTGGACACTCAAATGCTAATCTAATTTCTTTCATACTGATAATAAAAAAGATGCTAATCTACACCAGAAAGAAAGAGAAAGATAAAAAAGAGAGAAGTATAAATATTATATGTGATAAAGAAAGAAAAATAAAGAGAAAGAGATAGGTGTCAATAATGTATTTCTACTGCCAAAAATATTTATTACTCCAACTAAAAATTAAGAAAAGTGAACCTTCACCATATTGCTATAGCAAACTATTTCTAAAAGAATAAACAACAAGTAGGGTTAAAAATAGGTCAGGTTAGGCTTTAATAGACCTTGGTCCGCATCACTATCACTAAGTCTAAGTCTGACTTATTATCTGTTAAAAATAAGTTATTAAAACCTGAACCTGGTCTGCATAAAGGTTTGACCTGACTTGAAAATCTGTATATAAAGCCTGATTAAATAAAAATAAATAATTAAAAGTAAAAAATAACATAATAGATATGTTTCTCTTATAAATTATGAATTATCAAATATGATATTATACATTATAGTTTATATAGGTCCACTATTCAGGTTTAATGAACTTTTTTTAAAGCTTACATCCTGACCTTTTTAATTAAATAAACTTTTTAAAATATTCAGATTTGACCTTTTTAATAAACAGGTAAGATCAAATCAGACTTTAATTAGATAAGGTCGTAGACCAGATTATCTAACTTATTTTCACTCCTAACAACAAAATAGCTTGTTAGAGTACCAGTACTAAACCTTAAAAGTCATACAATTGTCCCATAATATAGTATAATGAATTGCAATAACAAACGTGTGCTTGCAAGTGTGCCTACTCAAACGCAGCTACCAGCTATTGTCAACTTCAAAATTAACACTAGCATTAAGCCTTCTATGATATGTCAGAATTTAAAACCGTCCACGCAAGTCTAAATAATTCTGTTTGACAACAAACAAGTCAAGCACAGGATTTAAGGTGGTACTAAACATATTGTTGGATCCCCTAGAAGATGGTGCACCATGATAACCAAAGACAAAACACCCTTTTATTTATTTATACACACACACATATAGCAGGTTACTGTGAAGCTGGTTTTCCCCACGTATTCTAATAATTAAGCACCTATGAAAGCTACCAACTTATTCTCTTTCCCTTTGTAAACACTAGGGGAGCTGGAAATGTCTGTATCCACATATATCTAACAATCCTTATCATCGATTGAAGGAATTAACAAGAAGTTTCCCCACAGTATTTAATACTCTTTGTTCCTTGTCACCTTGTACATGCTTTTTAAGCTAAACGTTACAAGCATCCTCTAGATCATAACTGAAACTGCTAAGGATTAGATTATCTTACTCACAGCTGATTCAGGCTTGAAAGTTAATTTCAAATGACTGAAAACAATTATTTTGCAAGTAACAACAGAAGGCATTGGATTTGGAAGAATATGAATAGTGTTGGTGAGAAAGTGAAAAGATATTCAGGTTTGACATGGAGAACAGCAGTGAAAGTAGGGAAAGAGGATCCAAGAAGGGTGGTCCATTCTTTGAAAGTGGGCCTGACTTTGACACTAGTTTCTTTGCTGTATCTAATAAAGCCTTTGTTCAGAGGGATTGGACAAAATGCCATGTCAGCTGTTCTCACTGTGGTTGTGGTGATGGAGTTTACTGTTGGTAAGGCTAGCTAGCTAATAGCTATACTCATTTCTCAGTGACATTTTCTTGTTTTATTTTCTTTTCGAGGCATAATCAAACATTAAACAGCTTAGGTAAACACCTCTCCCAATAGGAATTCGAACCTTGATTGTTGATCCGAAAATTGTGATGTTTTTAGATCATAGGTATTGAGTACTATTGAATATATATATATATATATATATATATATATATATATATATCATCCCTTTTGCTTATGTATTGCAGGAGCAACATTAGGCAAAGGACTGAATAGAGGGTTGGGGACTCTGCTGGCAGGATCATTGGCATTTCTTGTTGAGTATATTGCAGACATCGCTGGTCGGGTTTTTCAAGCTGTTTTCATTGGTGCTGCAGTTTTTATTTTAGGTAATTATGTATCACCACTTATTAAGTGAAAGAATCTTTGCTTGTAGTTTAATCGTTTGAAGGTACTGTGTTTGTTGGTGAATTACCAAAAAAATTGAGGAAGCAAATCTACTCATGCATCAAATTCAGGATAGCATGGAGTCCGAACTATAACCGACAGCTAAACAACATGCACTTTATAACAGGAGCAGGAGTGTGTTAGAAAGTATTCTTAAGATTTCTTTACGCATGAAATAGCACAGTTGCATATGATTATACAATCATCATAGACTCTTTCTAGATTTAAATATAAATAAAATACCTAATTTAACATTAATTACAGATGTTAGTTAAGTTCATTTATTTTTCTTCATTTCATATAAAAAGAAACAAACTTTAATCCAGTAAATCAAAGAATGATAATAACGGTAACAACTTTATTATTTATTGTTTAGTAAAGAAACGTAGTTCTTTATTAAATTGGTCGTCAGTTGACACTTAATGTTGTCACTTGACAACTGAGACTAAAAGTGGCACCAAAAAAAAATAAGTTGAGAAATTTTAACAGGTTAAAATTTAGATTAAGAACTAAAAATAAAAACCCAAAAAGTTTAGAGACGGAAAATATATTAAATCCAAATCAATTATATTATTTAACGTTATTAATATATCTCATTATAATTTTCAATAAAAAAATTATTTATGAAATCCTTAGAAATGATTGACAAAACAATAATAAAAAATATTAAAAACAATAATATGAGAAAATTTGGCCAATAATACGGTAAAATGGTAAATCATGGACGAATCTGGATCATTCCTTGCAGGCCCAATCCCAACTGAAAAACGGAATCCTACTTTCACAAAAGCTGAGATGAACCTCCAGTCAGAAAACCCCATAAGAAACCTAAGGACAAAAAGAAAACAAAAAACAAAATAAACCTCATTCCAGATTGATTAGGTCTCCTTTACTTTTATTTTTATTTTCTGTTTTTATCTTTTAACTATAACTATAAAGTCATCTTATTTTCAACCTTTTCATGTTTTCAAAAAATTGTAAAAAAAACCAACCAAAAATATATTTTTTTTGTTTTTTTCTGTACAAATTTTTTAAAATAGAAAACATATTAAAAATAATGTAATAATTTTGTATTGAAAAAGGAAATAAAAAAAATGAAAAAACAGAATAAAACATTCCAACAAATTGAGATAGGAAAATTGAGAAAACATGCCTATAGTCTAAACTAAAAAGAAAATCCTCCTTGACAAATTGAGAACTTGTAATCAAGTTTTTTCTCCTCATGTATGTTATAACTTGTAATCCTCATCTTCAAAAAGTAATGAACTTGTAATCAAGTATTTTGTCCTGTGATTGAAGCTTCCCTAATGTTTTGCTGAGACATTACTTTATTTTTGGTTGGCAGGAGCTACGACTACTTATGTGAGGTTCATCCCCCATATCAAGAAGAATTATGACTATGGTGTTATGATATTTCTCTTGACTTTCAATTTGATAACCGTGTCAAGTTACCGTGTTGATAATGTGTGGGAAATTGCGAAAGATCGTATAGCCACCATTGCTATAGGTGGTGGCCTATGTCTTGTAATGAGCCTATTGGTTTTCCCAAACTGGTCAGGGGAAGACCTCCATAATTCCACCATATCAAAGCTCGAAGGTCTAGCCAACTCTATAGAAGGTAATTAATCTGAACTTAATTTCAAGGTATTCTGCCTTATGTTAAAGAACAGTACTCAAGTTTGTGAAAACAAAATAAATTGATGAATAATACACTATTTAATTATGAACATAGAAAAGGTTACTATGGAATGTTACAATGTATATGTACTTCTATTGTCTTGGTATATATGGTCCAAACAATCATGCAGCTTGTGTAGTGAGATATTTTCATGATTCTGAAAATCAAGAAACTACTCAAGATGATTCAACTGAGGATCTTATTTACAAAGGTTACAAGGCTGTTCTAGATTCCAGAGCTAAAGATGAAACACTGGTAACTATGCCCTTTCCTTGTGAAGTTAAAGAATGTACAAAGTGAGTGCTTTTTGTGGCAGAAGTTCTGATATGGACGTGCAATTGAACAGGCATTACAAGCAAGCTGGGAGCCAAGATGGTCAAGGTATTGGCACAGAATCCCATGGCGGCAATATACAAAAGTGGGAACTACTCTTCGCCAGTTTAGTTACACTGTTGTTGCACTACATGGGTGTCTGCTGTCTGAAATTCAGGTACTATATCTTAATCAACTAGTTTAGAAAAAAAAAAAAAAAGAAAAAAGAATTACACTTAGAAAATGTTATATACATGATCGATGTCAAAAGAGACTATTCTTGTAACTGGAAAAAATGTTTCTGGTTTCTAATGAATAATTACTTTCATATAAATAGAAGAGAACAAATATCTTGAAACCTATGGATGAGCAGAAATTATTATATGGTCTTGGCACATGGATATTAGTTAGTTAGGACTATATAATTTCAGTTTATATAATAATTTTTCGTGAGTTAGGTCTATCAATAAAAAATGAAAATGTCAACAACATTATTCTTTTGGCTAACATCTTTGTAATAATCGGTCGGAATAACCCCTATTATAATTTTTTTTTTTTGCTATGTTCATAAAATATTGATATATGTTTTCATCTTTACACGAATTAAGACACCGGTGTCAATTCGAGCCCTATACAAAGACTCTTGCATCAAACTTGCAGAAGAAGTGTCTAAAGCACTAAGGGAACTGGCCAACAGCATAAGGAACAAACGTCAATTCTCCCCTCAAGTACTCTCTGATAATCTCAATGAAGCTCTACAAAAGCTCAACGATGACTTGAAATCCCAACCACAACTCTTTCTAGGCTCAAAGAATTTTGGTGGAACCACACATCTTGAAGAAGACACTAGAGTCTCATTTTCAAGTGTTAGGAGTGATTGTTCTTCCATGTTTGAATATAAATCCAAAGAGCATTCTGGTGAAATGTCAATGGAGGGACACAAGAAGGTTTTAAAGCCACTGATGAGTAAGATTGCGATGACTAGCCTTGAGTTCTCAGAAGCACTGCCTTTTGCTGCTTTCACTTCTATGCTTGTGGAAATGGTGGCAAAGCTGGATCATGTTATAGATGCAGTTGAAGACTTGGCCAAATTGTCACGCTTTAGAGACTTCAGAGATGGTGATGAGATTGTTGTGACTTGTGAGAGACCAAAAGTAGCTAACAATGACTTGCCTTCTTATGCATTAGATTAGTCCACTTGGATTGTTATGGGAGTATATATATATATATATATATATATATATATATATATATATATATATATACACACACATACATATTCTCCCTCAGCGTTTCATGTTGTTAATCATCCCACCAGCAGAGTTAAGCGTTTAAGTGTGTGAATAAGGCTTATGTGGGTATAGCACTTGTTTAGTTTTAGGTCTTCTTAAAGCAGAAATGTAATCAAAAGCTAATAATTTTATTAGCAGACGTTTAAATCACAACATAACAACCACATGCGTATCAAAGGATCTAGTTCAATTGATTAAGTAAGGTGCATGAATGTTGAAATCATCTCATATCTTCCCTTCTTAATAGTTAATTTTCTATGACTTCCTTATAAACGAGTGGTTAGTTCACGTGATAATGTCTAATAAGGTTTGAATTATGATAGGAGAGTAACATAATAATATCTTATTGGTAAAATTAAAATTGAGAAAAATAGAGATTGAGACACAATATTTTAATGTGAAAAATTCTCAATTGATAAGGGAAAAATTATAGATAAAATTAAAGAAATTTTTATTAAGTGGGAGAAAAATTATAACTTCTCTTTAAATACTAGAGATTAATTACACTCCCTAATCTCTAATAATAGGATAATACATGATGTGCGTCTAGCATATAAAGTTTTCCAAGCTTTTTAGACCAAGAACTGAGCATTAAGCATGAATTATTACCCTTGTTTAATCATGATTTGAGCTCATATGATGCATTGACAGGAAACCAACCAAAAGTGCAAAGATCAAGAAGAAAAAGAGCCAAGTCTGGAGAAAACTCTAGCGCCATCAGCGCCATAATTGGCGCCAGGAGCGCCAATAGCACTGGAGGTCGGTGCCGTCAGCGCCAAGTCCGCGCCAGGAGCACCATCTGTTCTGGAATATGGCGCCTGGAGCGCCATATTGGCGCCTAGGGCGCCACGCTTTCTAGAAGTCCACGCCACCAGCGCCAGTATCTGCACCCGGGGCGCGAGATCCTCTGTCAGCCAGCGTCAAGAGCGCCGTGTCCATGCCATCAGCGCCAGTCCTTCTGTATGTTGGCGCCATCAGCGCTAGACTCGCGCCAAAGGCGCCACAGGTCGACAGAAGCTGCATTTCAAGGGCAAAACATAGACTTCACAGGCTCCCATATAAATACTTCAACCCTCAGCATTGAGGGCACGAACTCTTGGAGGGAAACAGCACAAAATAGGGTTTTAGAAAGCTTGGGTGCCTTAGCTAGGGTTTAGGGAGTTGAAGGTCAAGTGGGGTTGCTTCTCCATCTTCTTCTCCTTGCATCTCAGCTTGGTATGTCATTTTCTTTTGTAACACAACCACCCATTATGAGGTTTGGCTAGTTCTTTATTGTAGTTAGGGCTAAGCACTGAATGTAACATCTTTTGGGATTGTATTGGATGCTATCTTTCATTAATATGAAGTTATTTCACTTTATTCTGTTGAATGCATGTCTCTATCTCTCTGGAACTGATCACTCTAGTTAGGTACTAAGAGTTAGGGTTTACAATAGGAATATTGGAGCTTTATGCTTGGACTTGGGTAAAGTGACAAGCTTTCATTAACTAGGGATAGGAGTGTATGCTTGCAACCATTTAATGCATCATTTAATGCTTGACCTAACCAATATCACTAAGGGATTAGGGTATTAAAGTAAGTCAAAGGGTTAAGAACATTACGGAAGTAGGGCTTGACTATCATTGTATGAAGATGCATGTTGAATAACTTGGTTTGATGAAAGTAGTAGACAATACATGTACAAGGGTAGGGAGCATTTAGTGTGGATTGCCCTAGCTACTTAATCACATATATCATCACAATCCTCCATAGTTGTCCATACATTCATGTTTATATTTAGATTTTAATTCAGCTTATTTCTACACACACACAACAACAACTTTGTTCACATTCTTTATCATCCAACTTATTGATTTAATTTATAATTTACTTAGTCAAACAATCCTCGTGGGAACGATACACTTTCTTATCATTATATTACTTGCACGAACGGTATACTTGCCGATTCCGTAACAATACACATCTCTATGAATTAGGAAAAACACTTTGAACAATCTCATGTTTTGTCTCTTGGGATGAGATGCCAAAACTGATCAAATGGATGGTTATTTGTAATCAAAGATTTGAGTTTAAGCATTGAATGTCATTGCAAAAGTTTTGCCTTTGAACCAATTTACAAGCCTAGCAATATGGATGTAGATTTTACCAAATGCCTTTTTTTTACTTTTATTTTATGTAACAAAAGTACTAACTTAACTATTTTCCACGGCGCAGGAAGCAAAAAAACCGGGAGCAGGAAGTAATTTCCGGACTAGAGCCACCTAAACAGGCTGTAACTGCTTGACGGCCCATTAACGCGTAACATGATTCCTTGGGCCCGTGGATTAAATAAGTTGTAGCTTTATGTTAAAATAAAAATAAAGGCACGACTTCTCCATTTTAAACTAGCTTTCTTTGCCAGTTTGCCTCCCCAATGGATTCCACTAATTGCATTGATTTTTTTTTTTTATCACACGTACGGAGTTTATTTGGCATTCAGCGAAATTTTAATCCACATATTACAGCTAATCTGGTTGGCTATATTTGTAATGCAGGTTTGCTTAAAAAAAAAAAAAGAATTAAGCAGTAAAAAAAACATTATATTGGTTATTAACTTATTATATTTAGATAGATATATATTTTTTAATCAACCCTTGTAACTCCCCAAGTTATCATGGTAGGTAAGTTACAGTGGCAACTAACCAAAAATGAATATCAAGTCATAACTTTAAAGCGATTATAATACGTTCCTAAGCAACAATAACGAGTAAGCACAAAAGATTATTCAGAAATACAATTTTGTAGGACAATCACCTGAAAGTGTGTTTTCTGTCAAGGACATTATTTAATATGAAAATCAATTAAAGCTCTAGATCTAGTTTAGATGTCCACATGGAGCAAATTTAGAAAACAGAAAATAAGAGGAAAAATATATTTGATTAAAATTTAGAAAATATTTTCAAATTAAAAATACACTCAAAATTGAAAACAATAAATAAATGTTTTCCTTTAAAGAAGTGAAAATGCGGCAGCAACACGATAAATATTTGTTTTTAAATCAAAATAAATATATTTTTTAAATCTTAAAAATTTGAAAATTAAAATTATTTTCAGAAAAAAAAAAACTTAAATAAGTGCTACAGTAATTTTTCTTTTCCTTCACGCTGTTTTCAATAGGAGAGAATCTTACTATATCCAGCATTAGATGTGAATATTTCTGAACAAAACATGTTATACTTGTACTCAACTTGCGCGACGGTACACTTGACATGTTTTTTTATTCCAAAGAAGAATTTAATGCAGCCCATTCCTCTAATTTAGATGCTCAATTTAAGAAAGCTTTAAGCTTTTAACCAACCACCCTACAAAATGTTTAATTTATATCTTTTTTCCAAAGATAAGCAGGTTAGCTTCACTTTTGATAAGTGGGCTATAGCCTTCGTCAGCATAACTATCAATCTACCATCAAACAAACTATTTTATTATTTTTCAGAAGAAACGACAAGTCCACAACAAAACTAATAAAATTAAGTGTGATAAAATACCAACATGCATACATAGGATTACAACTGTACTTGCAACTCAAAAAGTAGATATCAGCCTTTGTCAATTTCCAAATTAACCAATATTATAGCACTAAATTTCTTGTGCCATGTTAGCCGTCCACGTTAGTCTGGACAATTCTATGCTGAACAATGAATACGGAAAACATAAGAGTAACATGGGAGAGAACATATTGAGAAGTCACCGATAACAAGGTGCCACATGTCCCTGTTACAACTTATTATATTGAGTAGTAACTTACTCTTTAACGAACTTTTTTAACATATTTTTCATTTTTTAGTTAAAATTATATAATTATAAGTGGAGCTCAAATAAGAAATTATATTCATAAAATTATAAAATTTTTGTAATTTTAATAAATTTTATTCAATAATAACAAATTTTAAAAAAATATGGTAGAAAATGTGCTATTCAAAATTCTTTATTTTTTTTTTTTTTACTTTTATATTGTTATATAAGCATCCGGTCACCACCTTCACCAATATGATAACAACCAGTTTCTGTAAGGTTTGGTTTTCTCCACTGAACATTGACTCTAAGTACCTGTGAAAGCTACCACCTTCTATTTCTCTTTTATAAACACACTGGATTGCACCAGCAAAACGGCTGGAACTATCTGCATCCATATTATAATTAGTCCCATCATTAAGAGGAAAAATAATAAAGTTTCCCTACTGTCTTTATTACTTGTTCCTTGTCACCTTGTGAAAACTTTTAAGCTAAACATAACATACCCTTGATCATATCTGAAACATTATTGATTATTCTGCTCAGAAATTAAAGCTGCATTCAGGCTTTGGAAATTTCAATGGCTGAAACCAATACTAGTAACAAAAGCTCTAGCCAATTGAGGTATGTTTATAGTTTTGCCGATAAGGTGAAAAGTTTTCCTGGTTGGGCAAGGAGGGCGACATGGAAGGTTGGCAAAGAGGATCCAAGAAGGGTGGTTCATGCTTTGAAAGTTGGCATGGCTTTGACACTAGTTTCTTTGCTGTATCTGATGGAGCCATTGTTCAAAGGGATAGGGAAAAATGCTATGTGGGCTGTTATGACTGTGGTTGTGGTGATGGAGTTCACTGTAGGTAAGGCTATCTCAGTGACATAGTTTTGTTTATAGATCATAGATTCAATAGGCATTGAAGAATCCGTTTTTTCATCATTTTGGTTTTGCCTCTTATTGCAGGGGCAACATTATCCAAAGGACTAAATAGAGGATTAGGGACTCTTTTAGCAGGATCATTGGCATTTCTTATTGAGTATGTTGCAGATGCCCCTGGTCGGATTTTTCGAGCAGTTTTCATCGGTGTTGCAGTTTTTATGTTAGGTAAGCATTTACTATCATAGTCATGAAAGAAACTTGCTTTGTAGTTTAAAAAAAAAATTGAAAGGCTTTCGGAAAATTACCAAAATAGAGAAAACCTCTTCTGTTATAGTTTTTTGTGTATTCTGGTGAATTAGTTTCCTGTTTCTTATCCATATAGTGCCATGCCACAAAAGTATCTATTTGTTGAAATTTTAAGACAAACCAATTTATATGTAAAACTTGTGTCTATCATACAAAGTACAAACATTTAGAGTCACATGTCAAACCCGTTTCACTTTTGGTTGGCAGGAGCAATGACTACTTATGTGAGGTTCATCCCCTATATCAAGAAGAACTATGACTATGGTGTTCTGATCTTTCTCCTGACCTTTAATTTGATAACTGTATCAAGCTACCGCATTGATAATGTCTGGAACATTGCAAAAGATCGCATGTCCACCATTGCCATAGGTTGTGGCCTATGTCTTGTGATGAGCATATTAGTATTTCCAAATTGGTCAGGAGAAGATCTCCACAACAACACCATATCAAAGCTTGAAGGCTTAGCCAACTCTATACAAGGTAATTAAAGTGAAGTTTTAAAGATAGAATGCTAGATCAGTTGTTGTAAAACAAAGAACTGTTGAAGATTATGTTAACTATGAAATTGTTGCTTTAGCCCTTTGATCTATATACTATCATTGATGGTCTAAAGAATCATGCAGTCTGTGTCAGGGAATATTTTTATGATTCGGCAAAAGAAGCAACTGAAGATGATGATTCATCGGAGGATCCAATTTACGAAGGTTACAAGGCTGTTTTAGACTCCAAAGCACACGATGAAACACTGGTAACTCAGTGCTACTTTATTGTTTAGTGAAACATGTCAGAAATTAGTGCTTTGTGATACAAGTTGATGTGTATGGAATTGAACAGGCATTACAAGCAAGCTGGGAACCAAGATGCTCAAGATATTGCCACAGAATCCCATGGCATCAATATGCAAGAGTGGGAGCTGCTCTTCGCCAATTCAGTTACACTGTTGTAGCATTACATGGATGTCTACAGTCTGAAATTCAGGTACTAAAATCAAATATTTTTTGGAAATAAAAAAAAAAAAAAACTTAAAAAAGAGTTTGTATAATGTCAAAATTTACTTAAAAATTAATTTTAATGTGCTTCTTCTTTCAACCCTCAAAAACGTAAATATATCTTAAAAGTATCCTGAACCCTGTTCGAAGCATCAAAACATTTGAGAGGGCTATGAAACTTCTAAGAAATGCTTATAACAGATCTTATTCGAGTGAGTTTCATGATACAAGGTGGTAGCTGCATTTCTAATTTTGCTGTTGTTAGCTTTCACTTAACTCCAAGTGAAATAAATCATACAAATGATGGTTGTGACAATTTTTTTCTTTTCAAATTAAAACAACTTACTAGTTTATCTAGGCCATTATGCCACCTCATGTTTTCTTTCCCTCAAAAATTGCTTCCACTTGCTTCCATTATGTCCATCATTGAACTCCAGAACCTGGATTATGATCTGTCATGTTATTGATAGCACATGGATAACAATCACTGGATACCTGGATCTAAATAATATTCAAGACCATTTTGTCTAGCAATCATTAATCTTTTAGCTAGCATCTTTATAATTATCGGAATAGTAGACTTAATATATAGTTAAAATTCAATTTTTGTCTCCATATTTATTTTTTTCACAAATTTGTTCCCCTACTATTTTAATTGTGTTGTTTGGATTTATTTATTAACTTAACATTCAATATTTAATGAAAATATGAGTAAGACATTCTATTGCATTGTCACATTAGCACATCTATATTGACAAGACACTCCCTTGCATTGCACTAAAATTGTTTGATATTTCATGAATCACATGACCGTTTCCATTGCTTTGAGAGTCATTTGATATTTCAATCATAGCTCGATCAAGACCTCTCTTGAATAATTAAAAAACAATAATAGGAGGATTAAGCCTATGAATGGAACTTCTAATTTGATGCTTATTATCATGATTTTATTATATATATTCCATTGACTTATTTATTTATTTATTAACATTTGATTCTTAAGACACCAAAGTCAATCCGTGCCCTGTACAAAGACTCTTGCATGAGACTTGGAGAGGAAGTGTCAAAAGTATTAAGGGAACTGGCCAACAGCATAAGGAACAATAGTCAATTCTCCCCTCAAACACTCTCAAACAATCTAAATGAAGCATTACAAGACCTCGACAATGCCTTGAAATCCCAACCACAACTTGTACTAGGCTCAAGGAATGGTCGAGTTCAAAAGCTTGAAGCTGAGGACACAGCAGCAGCAAGAACCCCATTGTCGAGTGTTAAGAATGAATTTTTTTCGCCAAGGAAGAAGGTTTTAAGGCCGCAACTGAGTAAGAGTGCCATCATTAGCCTTGAATTCTCAGAAGCATTACCCTTTGCTGCTTTCACTTCTTTGCTTTTAGAGATGGTGGCTAAACTGGATCATGTTATGGTTGAAGTTGAAGAGTTGGGTCGGATGGCACACTTTAGAGAGTTCAAAGATGATGATGAGATTGTAGTGACTTTCGAGAAACCAAAAATCATTATAGCTCAGAATGGCTTGCCTTCTTATGGAGCAGAGTAGTTGCTAGAGTCCATAGGGAGCAATGAGATATTAGCAGAGTTACATGCGTACATAGATGCATGCATACATATATACGGATTACGGAAGAATAACATATATACATCTGGGTATATGATTTTACAATTTAAGCTTATGGATTTGAGGACTCTTTGGAGAACAAATCTCAACATTAAGTTAAAAATAAATAAAAATAGTATGTCAGGGTTAAGCGTATGGGTCTAAGCAAGTTGGGTTCCACTTTTCATTTTTTTTTCTTCTATTTTTTAATTAGTCAATCCAATTTATTTAAGATTGGATTGGATGGGTTAAGTTGGATTGAGTTGTCAACAGAAAAATAAATAAATTAAAACTGAATCCAATCAATCCAAGATAATTATGTTTCATTGAGAGTTAAAATGTAAATCAGATTAACTCAACACAATCTAGATCACTTACATTTCTAGTCATGTGTTGAAAGGAGCAAGACAAATATTTTTTTATATAATTAAAAATTTAGTGTTTTTATATATAATTAATTGAGTGTTTTTTGAAATGTGGTTTCTGTACACTTTAATTAAAAACTTACTACCTTACTCTTAAACATGGTCTGCACCTAAATTTTAATATAAGTTCATTCACTAATATTTTGAGTAAATTACATTCACATCTTTTGTACTTTGCTTAAATTTCATTTGATATCCCTTCCTTTTTGTACCCTACAAAAAATTCCTTAATTTTTTTAGCTCACATTACACCCAGATCCCCTCTGTTTTAAACACCGTTTAATAATTTAACAGAAAGTAGGCACATCTTAGTCATATGACTTTTAATGAAATTTTATATTTAAAATACCCTCTTCTTCTTCTTCTCAACTTGAAAATATTTTAAGACTCTTATTTCTTTTTATTTTTTCTCTAATTGGACGTGAATCCATCTTTTTGTTAAATGTGAACCCACCTTCTTGATAGTGTTAACCCTCTTCATTCTTCTTCTTCAATTTTTTAGTTCAAATTTTTTCTCTAATTGAATATAATCATTTGCTTCAAATTTAGTGTTTTGCTCTTGCATTTGTGTTCCTATGGAACCAAACATCAACACTATTTTAATCAACAATAATAAACAAATGATTTTCGGTTCATTCATTGTGTTTCATGTGGTCCCAAATATCAATACTATTTTAATCAACAATAATAAATAAATGATTTTAAATATCATAAGTGGTTCCAAACTGGTCCCCTATTGAAATCCCATTCAGAAATAGATAATAATAAACAATCAAAATTAAATAAATATTCTTAAAAAGTAATCTATATACAAGGTCCAATAGTCATTTACAAGCAGAATCCTAGTGTGAACAAAAATCATGGAACATGAAGAGAAACACTGAAACAATGGAAAACTCACGAACTAGAAGAGAAACGATAAAGAACTCGTGAATGGTGAAGAAGAATGGAACGTGAACGTCATGAGAGGAAGAGGAACTCGCATCCCGTGGACGCTAAAGAAAACTCGTCAACAAGAGAAAGATGAACATTACTTGTGAATGATGAAGATGAATGAAAGATGAACCCTAAATTCTGAAACTAATTGGGAGAGGATAATATGGATTTTACAATTTAAATATAAGGATAATTTCGTCTGCTCACATATTTTAATTATAAAAGTAATGTGAAAAAAGGGAGGATATCAGGTGAAATTTGAGCAAAACACAGGGGTACGAGTATAATTTACTCTAATATTTTTTGATATGAGTGAAAGGAAGACGAGCAAATAAAAAAAATGAGATAGAAAATCAAAAAAAGAAAGATAGAAAGAGAAAAGGATGTGAAATGAATATAAAGTAAAGAGGAGATGAAAAAAATCAAAATCAAAGCTCATTAACTTTCTCTTTCACACGGATTTTACAAAGATTTATGGCATCAAAACTCGAATGTAAGGGAAGGCCTAAAACGTGAATAAAAAAACTAGTAAAAGAATTGGAAGGCCCAACAAAAAAGGAAGCCCGTAAGGTGGCGGAAGAAACTCAAGAAAGTGTTGAAGAACAAGTCTCATGTTGGCGGGTTAAAAACAAATACAGGAGCAGTTTATATGAGGACCATGAATCTAAAATGTCATAATATGCTAATAATTTAATTAAAATTCATTTACTGTATTTTTATATTATTATCCAATTATGGATTCTCATACATTATAAGATTATTAACTTATTCAATAACAACAAAAATAAAATTATTAACTTTTATAATAATTATTTAGAAAATCATATTTAAAATAATTTATAATTGATTCACTAATGAGAAGTGATATTTAAAATCAAATTCTAATTTATGGTCCACAATTAATTTGTTCAAAAGACCAAGGGTCGTGTTTTGTTTTTCTGGTGAATCTTAGATATTTTTTATTAAAATTTAACAACTAATAAACTAAGATCCATTTAAGGAATGATCTCTTTTAACATAGGTTTAAGAATATATTTGAATGAATAAGTTAGTCAATATCTTATTAAATTTTTATGTGTATTTTGAATATTCAGAACATATAATAATATTTTATTTTATTTTTAAAGTTATAAAGTTACAATATCATATTTATTTATTTATTTATTTATTTATTATTATTATTATTATATGTATTACTTAATTATATATATTGTTATTCTTCTAAAAAATTATTTATATTATTAGTTAATGTTTGTTCAACCTCGAACCTTAAAGTCTTAATTAATTTAATGAGAGGTTTGATAAAAAAAAATCCAGCTTTTTGGAACTTTGAGATAGTATTTTCTATTTTCGATTTCAATTTTTTAAGATTTAAAAAACATGTTTATTTTGATTTGATATCTTCTATTTTTCAAATATGAAAAAATTGAAAAATTGATTAAGGCATTTTATCAACAATTATTGGACAAACCAAATCTAATCAAATTCACAATACTATATGAACATAGATTCAGTGTTTCAAACTTGAATAAACAAAATCATTATTGAGCAGTATCAAAATTTTGCAAATTAACACGCTTAAATAGAAAAAAATAATGAAAAAGAAGAAATGTAAACAAAGGAGGAGGTGGAAGTAGGGTGACGATAGCGCGAGAGGAAGAAGAAGCGACGATAGGGGAATGCGGTCTAAGAGTTCTTCGATTGATCAGTGCAACAGGAGAAGGAGATTTTTACTCACCATGATCCAAAACGAGGAGGTTGGTGGCATTGAAGATGGTCTAAGAGAGGTTGTTGTAGGAGTCGTCACGGTGGTTTTGGGAGGCGAAGGGCTGGTGCGACGGCTAATCGGAAATGGCGCCAGTTGGTAGTGGTAGAGAGGAGTTGGGACGAACTTGGCCATCGCGTTTTCAATTGAAAACAACAAATTATTGTTTTCTGTTTTCAGCCTATTTTCTCTCGAAATGTTTTCAAAAATTAAAACAAACATATTTTCCACTACAATTTCTGTTTTTAGTGAAAATGAAAACAGAAAACAAGTGAACCAAGCTAATTTAATTTTGTAGAAAAACTTATTTTATTATTCTTGTTATATTTATTTATGGAGAAACTTATTCAGCCTGTATGATATATATAAGCTTCTGGTCACCACCTTCACCAATAAGATAACATAACGAGCAGTTTCTGTGAGGTTGGTTTTCTCCACTGCACATTGACTCTGTCTCTAAGTACCTGTGAAAGCTACTACCTTCTATTTCTCTTTTAAAATCATACGGGTTTGCACCAGCGAAACGGCTGGAACTATCTGCATCCATATTATTAGTCTCATCATTAAGAGGAAAAAAAATTAAGTTTTCCTACCGTCTTTATTACTTGTTCCCTGTCACCCTGTGAAAGCTTTTAAGCTAAAAACACAACATACCCTCGATCATAACTGAAACATTAATACTAATTAATATTACACGTGTATAATCTATTGGTGACAGTTAGTTTTTTTTTTTTCTTTCCAGAAATTGGTGACAGTTAGTTATAAGGGTTTGGGAATTCTCTTGGGATATAAATAGAAATTCCTTGCATCATCTCATCGTCTTTCTTCGACGCCTGATCTCGATCTCCAATCTCATATCACTAGTCAATCGTTAGGATAGATTCTGATATCATCTTATCATTTGGGCTTGAGCCTAACTCAATCTTACAAAAACCGGCCATATCACTAGTTCACGTGGGATTTCCAACAATTGTTATACTCAGAAATTGAAACAGGCATCGCAAGCAACCTGGGAACCAAGATTCTCAAGATATTGCCACATATTTCCGTGGGATCAATATACAAGAGTGGGAGCTGCTCTTCGCCATTTTGGTTACACTGTTGTAGCACTACATGGATGTCTACAGTCTGAAATTCAGGTACTAAATCAAATAGTTTAGAAAATAAAATAACTTAAAAATGAGTTTTTATAATGCCAAAATTAACTTAAATGTGCTTCTGCTTTCTATTGTCTTAACTTTCAACCCAAAAGAGAAATGTAAATCAAAAGATTATCATTCCCTAAAAAACGTAAATACATCTTAAAATTATGCAGAACACACCGTTTGAAACATCATAACATTTGAAAGGGCTATGAAACTTCTAAGAAATGCTTATATCAGATCTTAATCCAGTGACTTTCATGATGCAAGCTTGTAGCTGCATTTCTAAACTCTCTATTGTTATCTTTCATTTAACTCTAAGTGAATTAAATCATAATTCATACAGATGATGCTTGCGACAATTCTATTCAAATAAAAAGAACTTACTGGTTGATCTAGGTCATTATGCCAGTTCATGTTTTCTTTCCCTCAAAAATTGCTTCTATTATGTCCATCATTGAACTCCTGGACCTGAATTATCGGTCGACAGCACATGGATAACAATCACTAGAAATATCATTTTGTCTAGCAACCATTATTCTTTGAACTCCTGGACCTGACTTAGTTGTATTTTTGCTTCCTTATTATTGTTGAAGTTCAATTTTGGTCTGCAAAGTTTTTTTTTTTTTTGGGGGGCCCCAATTTGGTCCCCTAACTATTTTAATTGTGTAATTTTGATTTATTTATTAACTTGACATCTAATATTTAATTAAAAAAAATGACGTGACAATCTACTATAAATACATCTATACTACGTGACACTCTTAGATGGTAAGATGTCAAGTTAACAAATGGATCAAAATTACATAATTAAAATAGTTGAGAACTAAAATTGAGAAAAAAATATGGGGCCAAAATCAAATTTCAACAATAATAGGATGACTAAAAGTACATTTAAGACTACAAAATGCAACTTCTTATTTGATGCTCATTATCATGATTTTATAATATATTCCATCGACTTATTCATTTATGAACATTTGATTGATTCTTAAGACACCAAAGTCAATTAGTACCCTGTACAAAGATTCTTGCATGAGACTTGGAGAGGAAGTGTCAAATGTATTAAGGGAACTGGCCAACAGCATAAGGAACAATGTCAATTCTCCCCTCAAACACTCAAACGATCCCAATGAAGCATTACAAGACCTCGACAATGCCTTGAAATCCCAACCACAACTTGTACTTGGCTTGAGGAATGGTCGAACTGGAACCCTTAAAACCGCAGTTCAAGCAATTCCACTTCCACATCCTGACCAAAAGCTTGAAGAGGACACCCTTAAAACCGCGTGGAAGTCAATCCGTGGAGCACTCTCGTGAACTGACAAGGAAGGTTTTAAGGCCACAAATGAGTACGAGTGCAAGGGCAATCATTGGCCTTGCATTACCCTTTGCTGCTTTCACTTCTTTGCTTGTAGAGATGGTGGCTAAACTGGATCATGTTATGGTTGAAGTTGATGAGTTGGACATAATAGCACACTTTAAAGAGTTCCAAGGTGATGAGATTGTTGTCACTTGCGAAAAACCAAACATTGAATAGAGCTCAGAATGACTTGCCTTCTTATGGACCAGAGTAGTTAGTAATAGTATTAGAGTCTCTTTGGATATAAGGTTAGAGGTGTTTTTGAAAACTTTTTAACTGAAAAAAATTTTATACTTTCAATAAAAAAGTTCTCAAAAACACTTGTTTCTTCTATCCAAAAATGCCCTTATTATAGAATCCAAAGGACGTACTGGAGCATATTCTTCCTTGCAGTTGGTGTTTATTATCCCATGATCACAGTTACATGCGTACATTCATGCATGTATACATACATTGGTGTGTGTATGTAAAGGAACTTTCTCGTCTTCTTACATGGAGCAGGGTGCACGCAAAGTGGTAAGACAAACACGCCACTTGAATAAAAAATTCACTGCCTCACTTTACCTCACTCTTAAACATAGTCTGCAACTAAGATTAAATTTTAATATAAACTCATTTAATAATGTTTTTTTTTTTATAGATGGGTACAAGGAAGAGAAAATAGATAAAGGTGATAAATGATGTGGATTTTATATAAAATGCTTATATGTATCAAAACTGTGTGTAAGGGAAGACGTAAAACGTAAATAAAATAATTGAAAGACCCAACAAAAAGGGAAGGCCGAAAGGAATTCTTTTAATATTATTTAGCAAAAAGGGGCAAATGAAGTAATATTTAGCAAAATGGGCCTACCATTCACGCCCAAAATATATTGATGATTTCCAGCCGTCACTCCAGCTGTCATTGATGACCAGCTGCCCCAGCCATCATTAATGACAAGCTGTCCACCATGCTTCCAGCTAATGCACCACCGTTCACGCAACCTTCCTTGACTTACCACTCCAACGTTCACACCATACTTCAGCCTATAAATAGAGGTGCAAACCTCACTTGTAAATCATCACTTAGACACAGAGAAACACCAAGAGTGAATTCATCCAAGCAGTGAGATTTCCTAGTGAGTGTTGTGTCAGTGGTCTGAGTTTGAGAGTTTTTGTTTTGAGTTTGTAAATCTCTGTAAT
>PYAF01002236.1:1985347-1998026 GCA_007407185.1 Glycine tomentella
TTAGACACAGAGAAACACCAAGAGTGAATTCATCCAAGCAGTGAGATTTCCTAGTGAGTGTTGTGTCAGTGGTCTGAGTTTGAGAGTTTTTGTTTTGAGTTTGTAAATCTCTGTAATTCTATTCTTGTGAGTAATAGAAGCTGTTTTTCTCTCAAATTCGTGTGTACCAACACCCAATTGATCCGTTGGCCTCAACAAAATAGGCATGTTACAACACGCCCAAATGGGGCGTGTTCCTGCAGATGGCGACATGTGGCAGCATCCAGACGGGACGCTGTGTTTTCGTAAACTTTGGAAGGTCATATCTTTTGATCAGGACGTCCGATTGATGCGAAACCGGTGGCCACGCGCTCGAAATTTTGAGGAGAAGCCCTTGGCAAGTTCCCAAAGGAGACTTGCCCAAAAAATTTTCCCAAAAGAGGCCTCTAAGTGCCTCAAATTTGCAATTTAGTCTTCAGAGCCCTAAAAAAATTTCTGTTCTCTGATATTTTGTCTATCCAATCAGTGAATTGCAAGCTATTCTTTATTTATCTAATTACTTCTGTTAATTTCGAGCGCTTTGACATAAAACACGTCTCCATCGAACATTGCTATGAGAAATTACGACTGTTCAAAGTTTTATGCATCGTCAAATCTACACTATAATTCTTGAAATTTCGAGCGCGTGGCCACCGGTTTCGCATCAATCGGACGTCCCGGTCAAAAGATATGACCTTCCGAAGTTTATGAAAACACCGCGCCCAATCTGGATGTTGCCTGGATGCTGCCACGTGTCGCCATCTGCAAGAACACGCCCCATTTGGGCGTGTTGTAACACGCCTATTTTGGGCGTGAATGGTAGCCCCATTTTGCTAAATATTGCTTCATTTGCCCCTTTTTGCTAAATAAATAATTAATTTATATTATTTTTAAATTTTTGCCGATGTTATACACATAACAATTTTGTGTCTATCTTTACGTATCAAATCATTTATTACATTTTAAATTTATTTCTCTGTTTTCTCTTTCTCTCTTGAAGTTATATAAATTATTATACAATTTGTTATACAAACATCATTTTTTCCAAAAAAAATAATGTATTTGTATAATAGATGAAATTCATCATACATTGTTATAAATACAATTGATTAAAATATAAAGTTAATTTAACAAAAATATAAACATGATAAAGCAATATATAAAATAAAACATTGACATGATACCTTAATTATCGCGCTTATATATTATTAAAAGATGGTTAAATAAACTTTGATTTGTTAATGAGGAATGAAGGATAAAATATGTCTTCGAATCTTAAGATTTAACTTGCTGTCGTCCAAAATTAAACTGGTGGAGAAAGATAATTTTAAATATTTATTTATTTAACTTGAAATTTATGTTAACCACTTGATGAATTTGAGACTTCTTATTGCCCTGTGTGGCAATTAAGGTTTTTTTTTTTTTTTTTTTATAGAATATATTGTTAGAACATAGAAGTATCTAACCAACCTCTCGAACGTCACACACGGCAAGAAGTTGTTAACCTATTCACATCAAAGAGATTTTCCTTTCCATTTGACATCTTCCACGTTGTACAAAAGATACCACGTTGTTTATTACTCAAAACAATCTCTCAAAATGAGAGTTACAAACACAACCAAAATGAATTGAAAGATCAAACAGTAAGGCTGTACTAAATTATTCATGAGCAAGTGAAACCACTTGTTTGCCAGCACTACGGCCTTGGAACATTGCTTCTAGTGCAGCTGGACCGTTCTCAAGACCCTCAGCTATGTCTTCAACATATGTTATCTTCCCTTCCCTAATGTAAGGCAGAACAGTATCCAAGAATTTAGGATAGAGGTGATAGTAATCATAAACTGTGAATGCTTCTATTTTGATCTGCTTGTATATGATATTCACTAAGTTCTTTATGCCTTGAGGCTCATCAAGATCATACTGTGAGATCATTCCGGCCACTGCAATTCGACCACGCCTTCTCATGTTAAGAAGGGCTGCCTCAAGCATGTCTCCCCCAACATTATCATAGTATATGTCAATGCCTTCAGGAAAGTACCTATCACCATTTAAACCAACAGCATATGTTTAGCATTCTGGCTCACTTATAAAACAATTCCAAATTTAATTAGTTGAGAAAATTGATTTCCTTATCTTGTGAAATATCAATTACAACAGTTTATTAGGATAATTAAATTTAATATTTGTCTCTAAGGATACGTTAAGTTCCAATTAAGGCAATTATTATGTACTCACCTCTTCAAAGTTGCATCCAGGTCTTGTTCCTCCTTGTAATTAAAAGCCCCATCAAACCCGAACTTATTCTTCAAAATTTCAACCTTATTTAAACCAAAAACAGAACAGTTAACTGAGGTTGTTGTTGTTCAAACTAGATAGAGGCAAATTGCTGTAGTTAGCAAGCAATATCTCTACCTTATCTTTACTTCCAGCACTTCCAACAACATAGCAGTCCATCAATTTTGCTAGTTGCCCAACAAGTTGGCCAACTGCACCAAATGCTGAAGATACAAACACATAATCTCCTTTCTTAGGGACCCCAACTTCATAGAAACCTGCATAAGCAGTCATACCAGGCATACCTACAAGTAAAAGAATTGTCATTTGCATAAGCTAAGCTATCCATGTATGAATAGGAAATAATAATGGTGTCAAGTCATTTACCAAGAAGTCCAGTATAATAGGAAAGAGGAACATCTGTATGGTCAATTTTGAATAGGCTATCGGCCTTGATGATACTATACTCTTCCCATTTCGTAACTCCCCACACTAAGTCGTCTTTTTTGAAGTCTGGGTGTTTAGAATCCAACACTTTACATACTCCATACCCAATTATTGGCTGAGAGAAACATTTCACCACAATATTAAATCAAAACTTAAAAATAAGTCAGACACATATTTCTTTCCTCTACTTAATTTATAATTCCATATATACTTGATCACTTAGAAGAAGAACAAGAGTTCCATTAACACACTCTTTTTAACATTTTTTTTTTGTTAAAATTTATTAAAAATATAAAATCATCAGTAAAGTTCATTAAATAATGAATAAGACTCGCATGGTTTTTTCATTTCGGACAAATTTCAGTTAATAATTGAGAGTGTGTTAGGAAATGTGTTACTAATATTTCTCCTTAAAGAAATAAACAGAGTGGCAGAGCAAAAGAGATAACATGAATTATATGTAGAGTAGCTTACTGAATCAGGAGAGAAGGAATAGAAGAGTCTAGTTTTAGCTGTTGTCTTGCTTCCTCTCATGTAAGGATCACAGGATAAATAGAGGTTCTTAACCAGCAAAACATTTGAAGCCTCTGGAGGTAGTTGTAAGCTTGTGGTAGAACTCTGCAAATACATGTCTGTTTGTTTTGGATTACCAGTTATGAGACCTGCAGCCAGAACCTGTTTGTTGCTCACTTTCTCTTCCATTTCTGCCATTTTTTTGTGTTTTTGAATTGATCTTAATTTCCCTTCACAGCTCTTGTATGCTCTGGAGATATCAGAGGTTGCTTTTTTCCCTATGTATATATAAAAAGAGAAGTTCATGTAGACTTTGCTACTGACGTTTTTTTATAAAAAAAATTTAAAAAAATTAATGATTTGTGTCTAAATAGATTTTATATCTTCTATTATATTTATTATATATCTATATTAAAAGAATACCCAAAGTGTCAGGTGTCAACTCCTCAAAATCCCTCAACCTTTTTTTTTAAAATTATTTGTTTTAATATTCCCTTTTGAAAAATTCCTATGCAGGGGAGGTCATGTCAATGAGATGAAACCTTCCTCAGCTTTTGAAAAATTTAATATATTCTTTATATCAACATTGTCAAGAACATTGTTTAATATCACTGTAGTTTTTGGTTCCTTAGTGATCAATCAATGATCACATCTGGCCATGTTTGAAAAAAGACTATCGAGATTTATAGATTCTTATCACTAAATTCAAAACAAATTCAACATAATGATTTTATATAAAATTAAAACTAACTATATATTGAAAAAGGGAACATGTATTTACTATTATTCTTAAAAATAAACCAGATGCTAAGATTGAAATTTTAATTTGGAAAAATGTATTGAAAAAGTGGTACTCCTATGATACTAGTAAAAAATATTGTGGATTGATAAACTATAATTTAAGTTCATCATATTTTATGAATCTCTCTAAACTTTATTTAGAACTTTTTATGGTAGATTTTTGCAAAAATGATGATGCTTTAATTTTGTGAATTTATGAGCTAAATAAACAATCTTATTTTATATTATATATTTCAATCTTATTTATTAAGTTCTACACAATTATATCTAAATATTAATAATTATATTATACATTTAATTTTACAACTTATTTATGTGTTGGCCCGGATCTGTATTAATTAATAATAAAATATTTTAATATCATATATAAAAATGGAGAAAAGAAATTCTAAAAAAGGTAATAAAGTCCACTCGAATTTATTTTCACTCAAAAATTACAAAACATGGCAAAAAAAAAATGTACAACAGCTTTACTTATAAATGATTATGCATGCATGATGACATAATTGATTTGCACAATATTGTGTTGTCAAATGACACTCACCTACATCTCGTGTTATTGAATGAACTAACATTTGGTGTTCGTATTTTGATCCAATCTCCATCATATCTTAAATATACACACCCACTTACTTCATTAATTGCTCCGCTACTTGAGATTGTCCCATTTTTATTTTTATTTATTTCTCTTAAATCCAACATTTATAAATCTATAATATTTCTCTTTTATTTTCATTCATCCTACTTTTTTCCTCCTAGCAAACAGAGCATTACTTTCACATTCCAATTCAGTAATTTATGATCGAATCAATATGGTGTCTAAATGTGATATAATGCATTCATAAAAATCAAATTAAAATTATTTGAGTGAGTTTAAAGAGTTAAGAATTTTGAGTTTGATACTTAACAAAAATAATTTGGTTAGACTTTACTTACCTTATTAAACTCTAGATTAGTCAAAGTCTGCTTCTTCTAATGAATGGAATGATTAATATTAAAAGAGTTAAGAGTGTCATTAATAAGATAAAAAGGAGTTATCTCAAATGAATTTGACAATTGAATATTATCTGTTGGTCATATCGCATACGCCCATGTCTACTCCAATAATAATCAATTCATTGAATTCAAAATGCTTAATTTTTATTATTTTGTATTACCTAAGTTTTAATTTTGCAAATTTTATCACTTATGTTTTCAATTTTTGTGCATTTTACCATCAATGACGAAAAACATATTATTTTGACTTTTGACATATGTTGTAATTATAACAAATATAGAAAAATGACTTTTTATGTTGATTTTAACTATAACCAATGTAAAAAAGTAAAAAAGAAAATATTTTTTATATCATTTTGTTATCAACTTGATGATAAAATACACAAAAATAAAAATTTAGATGGTAAAATTTATAAAATTTTAAAAGTTTCATGGTAAAATTCGTGAAAAAAAAGCTTGAGTTGTAATATCCACAAAATCATGAAAGTTGAGTAATAAAATGCACAAACTCGTGTGCACTTCCAATTAGACAAGAGTAGAGATCTTTTCTTTTGTAGAGTTTATTTTTAGTGAATATAAAAAATAACCATTACGAAAAGAATTCTGGGGGTGCAAGAGTCAAAACTAAGACATCAATTTTTTATATAAAACAAATAATTATTTCATACTAAGACATCAATTTTTTATATAAAACAAATAATTAATTTTTTATATAAAACTAAGGCATCAATTTTTTATATAAAAATAACCATTATATGTAATTATTTTTTAATTTTATTTTATAATTATTTAAAATATAATTATTAACTTAATCTATCATTTATTTAAAGTATATCTAACAAACTAAATTTTGAAAAAAATGAGATAGATTTCCATGAATTTCCTTGAACTTGATAAAATCATTGATAAGGTTGAGTTTCATTTTTTCAGAACTGTCTTTTATAAACCTGAACCCATACTGCCATTTGCAGGGAGAAAGATAGTCAAATCCACCCCCGCTTGTCATCCCTAATTATGAATTGACACCAAATTATATATAGTAACACCGTATACCAGTTCATTCTATGACTTTTTCACAGATAAAGCTATTTGGCATTCAAGCAAGGTTCATGGATATTAGATTAAGGACGAAAAACTAAAGACCAAATCAACCACCAGGCATCTGAACAAGGGCAGGGAAAATTTCATTGTTCCTTTGCTTTCTTACGTGCCAGAAAGCGCTCTTTTGCTGCAGCCACAGCATCTTGACTTCTTTTGTGATGATCGGGCTTTTGTTGAGAATCTGATGGCTGTTCATCTGAACTCTTTTCTTCCATAGAAGAAGCCTCAGGATTTGGCTTCGTTTCCAAGGGATTGAAACTTCTATCAGAAGGATTAGAAGCTTCACCCTGATCCTCCTCAAGCTTTACTCTTGGGGACCCCGCTGGTGAACTTGAGTTTCCCAATGAATGTTGCACTTCCTCTGACACATTACGATTTTCGTGCTCATTTGATACATGGCTCACTCCCTCATGGATCTCTGGAACTCTATGCTCAGCCTGATTGTCACGTTTCCTTGCTTCAGCATCTTTCGCACCATAAGCAACATTTTTATCTAGGTTGGCATAAAAATCAAGCAAAAAGTCCTTCTTCTTGGTAACCTATGCAAATATTAAATACAAAATATGTCAATAATTTAAAATATAGAGATAGGAATTAAAGAAGCAGGTCAGGTTAATTAAAAAAAAATTAAAATATACACTATAATGAAGAAGAAAGGAAAACTTTTAAAATCCATTACTAATCTAGGTTGACAACCAGAAGAGATATGAAAACATGATAAAGATAGTAAAGAACAAAAGCATACATCGTCTCTTTCCTCTTGGAGTTCACGCAGACGTTCTAGCTCCATTTGTCTCTCTCGTTCAGCAAGCTTCTTTCTATATGCTTCAGTAACAAATTTGTCTTTGTCAGCATACAGATGGTCATCTTTGTTTCTCTCTTTGGCAATCTTTTTCTCATAAACAATCTCCCGATACTGCTCTCGCTCTTTTGCTTTTTTAATCAGATTTTGGATATATTTTGGCTGCATTGCAAAGATTAAAGGTTGATGATGAGTGTCAATGTCATTTAGAAAATAACCCAAAATGAACAAATTTCAACACTAGCTCTCACAAAAGTAAAACAAGAAAATAAATTTAAACAAATTATTAAAAAGGAATTAGCACATAGCCCATTTGAAAGTCACTATCAACATTTTCACTATTCTAACAATGCGTTGATAATGGAGCTTCCACACCTTGAGAGAAGTTGTGTCTATACATGTCAAACACCAATACCCAGATTGCACTAACACCTTTATACAGTAATCTCACAATCTCATAACACATCATGAATTTTATGTTTCCATATGCTTTACTTGATGATCTACCAATCTATCATCTGTATATATACCTCCTTATATCTAGTTTTTTCTGTGTCATTGTGCCATCTGCCATGTCCTTTGTCATATGTCACTACCCTACCAAAACAACAAAAGGGTACTTGCAAATTTTTGTAACATAAAACACAGATTACTCATGATATCTCGAACACAACCCAACAGAAAGTTATCTGATAACAAAATGTAAAAGGACTTCGTTGCTATCTTAGTACAAACCAACTATTTTTAATCCAAAAAAACAGAAGAAAAGAAAGGTATGACAGTGTATGTATATGTTGCTAATCACCAGAGTCATCATAATTATGATGTAAGTTGGCAGAGATTCTCAGTTTCTCATTATATTTATATGATTATATAGAGTTGTAAAAACAACGCAATAGTTGTTTGATTGTAATTAAGAAAAGATTATTAGAACTGCAACCATACCTTTCTCTCTTCACGATCTTGTACCAATGGACGAGCAACTTTCTCTTTCATTTGGTCATAGACTCCATCATAATCAAATACAGATGGATCTTCCTCCAGGGCTTTCTTTTGCTGCTCCTCAACCTTAAAAAAGGAAAAACCAAATGGAAAGTGAGATCATAACATAAACAAACAAATACAACAGTCATAATAATAAACACCGGTTTAAAAGTATCAAAACACCAAGGAAACTACTACAGCAAGATCAACATACTTCCTTGAGACGTTTATTCTTGCTAGCCTGGAGAGCAATTTCTCTCTCAACATCATTCTCATCATCTTCATTAAAGCCAAAAGGGGTGCCGAGGGAAGGCCTTGGCGGCTGCTTCTTTGGCTTAGGCGGCCTAAGGTTCAAGCCATACTTGCTCATTTTTCACCCAGATTCTTCACTGCAGTTTGACACAAAGTGAAGCATTACTTGTGTGTATCATTCGAATTTAATTTTAAATCAATGCAGAAAACTGTAATCACCTACAAAGGACTTCACTAACTAGCACGCTCATCTTAGGAAAATCAAATTGCAACTAACTTGAGAGTTTTTTGTACGTGTATTTGATTTAATCATGGTTACTATTACACTTTATACATGTATGGGTCCGATTTTTGGCATTTCGGCATTGATAACACTTAGTGTAAACAAAAATTATAATCACGATGACGAATACCTAGGTTTTCCAGGTAGGTCTGAAGTTGCAATTATGCCCCCTTAAAATTTGGACAAAACAAGATTACGAATCTTAAAAGGGATAAGGAAGGAGGAAAGGGTAACATTACCTGCCTGTGAATCAATTCACCGGCGACGATGACGCGGTGGTCACGGAAGGGGTTGCCTCTCTCACGTTCTCTACTCTAACAAAAAGGGAAAAATGTTTTTTTTTTTTTTTTTTTTGAAGTTGGGAAATGTAATATGTTGCACTCAACTTGTATTACGAATTACGGAATTTTAATGCACTTCGGGTGCCAAAAGCAAATAATGATATGTGTTAAGTAATATAACATAAATATTTATTTATTTATTTTAAAAGTCAATACTCAATAGCCGGTTTGTTTGGCTCACCCACACATAAAGAGTTGGGCTGAAACAGTAAAATTTGGTGAGATGTTATTCTCACCTACACGTTTTCTATTCACAGCTCGTGTTTTACAAAAATTGTTATTTTGAGAATACCTTTCTACGGAAACATGATTTCATTGACAATATACACAATGAAAATCTGTTTCTGTTGCATAAGAGGGGATGCCAAAAAATACATAATAAAATGTGATTTTACTATATATTTTGTCAATGGAATAATGTTCTTATTATGTAATTTCTTTTACCTTTCTAACACAATGAATACGTATTTTCATTAATCAAACAAGTAAATTGATCAATAAATATAAATAATACTCCTATTTTAATAATATTAAACAATATTTACTTTAAAATAAGTAATACATTATTAAATAAAAATTATAAAAAATAAGAATAATGAAGGAAGGCAAATGAAAAATAATTTACGACAAATGCACTAAATTGACTTTTACGTTAAGTTCTATTGTTATTGTCGTGGACGTTCATGCAAGGGGATGAAGAGGATTTAGTTTGATTTTTTCTTATGAAAATTTGATAAAATTATTTGTTTAAAGAGTAACACAACTAAATTAAAATATAACAATGTGTTGAATAAGACCAAATTATTTGATTTGTTAATATATATTATATAAATTTTAATATAATTAGTATTTTAGCTTCTATATGGCATAGAGAAAATATTTATTTTATATAATTAAATTTCAATTATTTTTAAAATATTTTCGATAGTTAAAAATAACTCTATTTAATAATTTAAAGATTTGTTGTTAATCTAAAACATAAAATTATTAAAAATATTTATTTATTATTAATTTTAAATAATTTTACTATAATATATTTAATATATATTATAATTAAATATAATATTAGTTATATTGAGACAAACATTTATTGCAGAATTCACGTAATTATATTATTTTGATGTGCAAAAGTGGTATTGTAATTAACGAAGTTAGGTAATACACGTAACTACGTACAACTGAAAAATTAGATGGAAGACCACATCATAAAACGACATTCTGAAAAAGAACAATGATGATGAAAGAGGAATGATTTTGCGGCACTTGGCGCATCTTTTATCAAATTGTAGGCGGCCAGTGAAAGGAACAAAAATCGAAAAATGTAATATTATCTCAAAATAAATATTACATTTAACAAAAATTATCTCAAAATAAATATCATATTAATTATTAATGTAATAATATTAATTATTTTTCTATCAATATTTCTAATAAATATCCTTTAATTTTTTAATATATTAATAATAAATTTGATTTTATAATATTATTACTTATTTTATTTAATTATTAATTTTTATTATTATATGTAAAAAAAACCTAAAAAATATTTATTTAGGAAGGAAGGAAGTATTATCTATATATAGCATTATTTTAAATATATTTTGCAATAAACTTCTAATTATTAGTTCAGTGGTTAACATATTCTTTTAAAAAAAATCTTTATAAGATAATTATGTCGATTTTTAACAAAAATAAATAAGAAATTTTAAAAAAATATATTAGAAAAGATTACTGTTAATCTTGATAATACAGAGTAAACTACAGAAATGGGGAAGAAGGAAAACTAGTTACTAGTACTACTACAATTGATAAGTTCAGTGAAGGGGATACAAGTCAACAGATGCTAGTCTTCAAAATAGGTGGTCCCATTGAAAAATGTTTCATGCTAGTCTTCAGTCTTCACAAGCAATAGATTATGATATGAAATATTAATATTTGACATTTAAACAATGAAATTTGTTCATTTTCTATGTGGAAAGATTTGGAATCACCGCCCACAACTTTGTCCAAGATAAGATCAATCTCATTATAAAGAGATCTGTTGATTGCAAAACAACAATGACAGACGTGAAAGTACTTGGATTTTGGTCTAGCCCTTTCGTTCAGAGAGTGATATGGGCTCTAAAGTTGAAGAACATTAGTTATGAGTACATAGAGGTTGATAGGTTCAACAAAAGTGAGCTACTACTTCAATCCAATCCAGTTTGCAAGAAATTGCAGAGTCTCTTGTCATTCTTGAATACATCGAAGACACATGGCCACAGAACCACCCATTGCTGCCAAAAGACAACCATGATTGAGAGGGCCTTGGCTCGATGTTGGATTAAATTTGGGGAGGATTCGGTAGTCTTATTCTTATCTACTGAACACCTTCTTCATCATATTTTCCTCAATTAAACATGTATAAAAATTTATAAGAATTTCTAACTTGTTTACAAGGTGAAAATTTACATTAACAGTGTACTAGTATAGAAATTAAATTAGTTTTCATTTGACAAATTAATTGTCAACATATTAGATCATTCATTATCTAAATTTGAGTTCTAGTTATCTTCTCTTGAATGGTTGTGTTCCTTTTGATTTTCTAGATTGCTTCTAATACTGATTTGTGGCTTCGACCCTCTAAAGATGAACAAGGAAAAAGGCACAAGAAACTATCATAATAATGGAAGAGCAAGGTATGGGGGATAAGAAGTTCTTTGGAGGCAACAACATAGGAATGGTGGATATAACATATGGATACCTAAGTTATTGGTTAGAAGGCTTGGAGGAAATTGTGGGGATGAAATTGATTGGGCCAAACAAATTTCCTCGGTTGCATGCGTGGACTCAAAATTTCAAGCAAGTTTCTGTAATTAAAGAAAACCTTTCTGATTATGAGAAACTGTTGATCCATCTTGAATGGCGTAGGCAGGGATGTTACATAGTAGCATGATAAACAAGTCATAAAGTGGGTAATGAATCAAATTATGACCATAGTCAATAGGCCTATAGCGAAAGGGAGTGTCGCACATTCACATGTGCTTAGGGAAGTTAGAAAAGTTTGGTTTGAGCAAATTAAAGGTGTGTCATGTCTCGAACCTGGGACCGCTAATGGTATTGCAACAAGCAAACCATTACACCAGGCTGTAGAAGACTGAAAAAATTAAATTTGGTTTTACATATTAAATAAACTATATTTGGGCGAGCATTTCTTTTCAATGTTGGACTGAACTTCATTTATTTTAGGTTTAAATATTTTTTTTATTTTTTGTCTTTGATTTTTTTTCAGCTAAACTATATTTGTTTTATTTTTATTTTAAACAATGAAAAAAGTGTTATAAGAATAAAAAAACAACACCAATATAATTTATAAAGATTAAAAATAAAACATAATTTAAAAAATACTATATTGTAAGGATTAAAAATGCATTTAAATCATTATTTTATAATATAGTATGAGTTTTAAAGTTTTTTTTTTGTTTGAATCTAGTGGCGTGTTCTGCTCATGTAGACATAGTTGACTTTGAATTAATAAATTTCTCATTTAACACCAATTTTGGTTCATTTTCTTCTTACAATTTTGATTTACTTTTAAAGGAAGTAAAGAATGGTAAAACCGTAAAAGAATAAAGCTACAAATATAATCAATATTGTGTTTTTTTTTATTATTATATAAACAGGCATAAAAAAATGAAATAACTTTAAGAAAATATTTTATTTTATTAATTTTCATGCTAAGTACGTGAACAAGTATCCAAAAAAGTGTCTGAATTTTATTTACTATGCTTTTCGTTTAAGTAGAGTCTCTAGATTACTTTCTTTTTTCTTTTTCTTTACAAATTACTGTACCTTCGAAGAAAATAAAAAATGGTAAAAGATTAAAGT
>PYAF01002236.1:1998126-2046224 GCA_007407185.1 Glycine tomentella
AAAAATGAAATAACTTTAAGAAAATATTTTATTTTATTAATTTTCATGCTAAGTACGTGAACAAGTATCCAAAAAAGTGTCTGAATTTTATTTACTATGCTTTTCGTTTAAGTAGAGTCTCTAGATTACTTTCTTTTTTCTTTTTCTTTACAAATTACTGTACCTTCGAAGAAAATAAAAAATGGTAAAAGATTAAAGTTAAAAACTTAAAACAAATGGTTGTGTTTATCTTTACTTTTTATTTTATTGTATTAATAAGCATAGAAAATGAACAAGATTAAGAAATGTTTTTGTTTTATTAAATTTTATGTTAAGTACGTGTGTATAAGAATTTAAAGTATATCAAAAAATAATTTGAGTTTCATTGAATAGGTTTCTCATTCAAGATAAATCTTAATTCACTTTTTTTTTTCTTATGAAGTAAGGAATGATAGTAAAAGAATGGACCTTTTTTTTTTAAATGGATAAAAGAATGAACCTAAAAACATACAAAATGGTCAAGTTTATATATTTTGAATTGTTGATTTTAAATAAGCATGATTTTTACTAAAGAAGAGGCAAAATAAATAAAATTGATAAATTAAGAAATGTAAGATAAACAGTCAATAAATTATGTTTAGTATCTATATTAAATAATAGAATATTTTTTTTTTATTAATCAATGAATCTAGTTTAATTGATTAAGTAAGACTAATAACAGATTTACGAGAGGTAGGAGGGGACTTCAGCCGCCCCACCCTTACTATTTTATGTTATATTTTATCACAGGTTCAATTACTATTGGACCATTGATCCAATTTTAAAAACATCACTGATTTGGAGGCTCATGAATGGTTTTCATATCTTAATCTCCTAGTGGGTAAGTCTTGGATCTGTTATTGGCCTCTAAGCCAAGTTGTTTACCATCAAACCATTGAAATAACACTAGCTCAGTTAGGTTAAATAACACAGCCTTCTTTAGGATCTGGCAGTGAATCTGCAGTACGAAACACTCCACTAAAATGAATAGCGGTGGAGATCAGAACCAACTCAATCCAGAGAGAGAGATGGGTGTTAAGACACATTTGAGATTTTACAGCAATGGATGAGTCCGTTGAAAGAGATGACCAGAATGAAGAACATAACCAAGGACTGTTGAAAGGAGGACATGACAATGGTTGACCAACCAGAACCCGGAGAAGAAACATGGGTGTTAAGACAATCAATTCGAATGAAGAATTATGAAAATAAAGTAGTTTAGGGAACTTAACAATGGAGTAGTGACGGGACAGTCCACAAAAGATGTTAACGTATTGATATCTTGTTGAAATCGTAGGGTTCTAGTCAATAGAAAGAAGAGAAGGAAAACTGAATAATATTATTTTGAATATTATGATGTCAATGTGATGACATATTCATAATTTCATATATCTTACATCACTAACCCTTATCTGTACTAATCCTAATCTTAACTAAATAAGAAACAAATCATGAGTCAAGCAAATATGGTGACCAGCCCTAAGAGATAATAAGGATATACGAAAACTAATCTTAAAGGATAATCCAAGATATAATTAGGATAACTATGATCTCTGTTTATTATTTCTCTTCTATATAATTGTTCTCTCCACTCTCATTTTGAAGTAGTTGATATTTTACATTACAGGTGAAATGTGTGAACTGTTATTCTGTTACCATTCCTGAGCTAGAATCTATAACTGTAAGGTTTAAGTTCAATTCATTGGTGAAAGGTAACTTTCTTTTGCTTTCCCTTCCATTTCACTAGCGTATGTATTTAGTATTTATCTTTTGAATCTTGCTGCTACAATTTCTGTTTACAGCTAACGTACCACCTCTCCCTTGTTCAGATCAATGATGCTAGTTTTTCCTCTTCCCCTTGCTCATCTCAAATTCTGTGGGTCCAACCCAGATTGCCTTGTTCTGATTTTACTCCTTTATAGAGACTAAAGTGAAAGTTATACCCATTGATTAGAAAATCAAAGGTTGAGAGATTTAAATAGCTACATATTTTATTAAACATTTGTATGCATTTAATATGATCCGACCATTGATTTTTCAATCAAATAACTCCTCACTTTACTCTTTAAAGTAAATCCTTCACTTGTCAACTTCCTTTTGTTCACGACACAGCTCTAAAGCCTTCAGATAGCTACACTTTACTGTCATGAATGTACTGTATTATTTCTTTGCGCTAGGTTGACATCCATTATGCATATGGTTATTTACTGTACTGGAGTACTGGTATATGTTGAATGTCTATACAACCACATGAAGTTGCATCTTCTTTTTATATTATTCTGGTCTTTTGGTTTAATAACTGTGTTTTGCAGACCTTGATATACTTTTATGAGCCAATGGAACTGGAACTTATTGAAGGAAAAGTGACATTATCACAAAGCCAAGGAAATCACCGGAATCTGAATATTGAACTTGAATATGCGTGAGTCAGAACAGTTTCCTTTTACCCTAATGCTTGTTGATGTAATTTTTTTTGCACTCTGACAACATTCCCTAACATTGCAGTACAGGAGGTCAAACATATGTGAAAGTGTCTGACAACATTCCTTGATGGGAGGCTGTTATGGACATAACTGAAGCATGTATGGAGCAACTAACCAGAGCTGTAGACATATGAAGTGGATCAACCAATTAAACCCATTCTCATGCGGCCCCTTTCCATTGACTAACAGTTTTATAATTAATATTTTAGTTACAAGGGGGATTCGAATCAGTAAGGGATAGATAAAAGTAAATTCAAGTAACAGCATTTCTCATTGTATTTAATTTAAGTTAATTAGAATTGATAATAAATAACCAAAAAAAGTTGGAAAAAAAATAAGAGTGAAAGAAAAAGAAAAAATAAGATGAAAAAAATGAAAGAAGAAGAGAAAAAATAAAAAATTATATTTAATACAATTCAATTTATGTCATCTCAATCTTATATAATTCAATTAATTTTCTCTATCATAAAATCTTCTATTAATAATAAATTGTTTAATTCCAACGTATGCAACTTCTCTCTTATATTTAGTACAAAATTAAATAACTCATAAGCAATAATTATTTATATAAGTAATTTTCTTTAATTTTAAACAACTCAAAATCAAATACACACTAAAATAATATATTATTTTAAAAAGCAATCTATTAAGAAACTCTCTTTGTGAATGCTCTAATTGGATTTCTTAAAATTCAGGTATCAAATTTAATCTTATTTTTTAACAACTGTGTGCAACTAAATTACTAGATATAAACTGGTATTTTTACTATTTTGTGGAATCACTTATTGAAAAAATGGCATTATTTATCCATGATCGAGTAATATAAATTTTAAACACAACTCAAATATATTGTTTAAGAGTTATAAACAGTAACCTATTAGAACTGTTAAATCATCTGCCATTAACAAAGAAAAGCATATCAGCAGGGGCAGCTTGTAACATATGAAAGCCATAGTCCGAGGAGTTGCCTTATTTCGCTAGGAAATCAGAGCATGCATTTCCACTGTGACTTGATTTACAGAATAGGAAAATATAAATTATTGCAATTATGGATGGACTAATCTCATTCTCTTAAATTGTATATGGAGATCAATCGAAGTGTAATAGGAAAGAGAAGGTAAAGAGTAGATTAATTGAGAAGAAACACGAATCTTGTTCTACAAAATTAGTACTCAAAATTATAACATAAGAACACGTGACTATATTTTATTTGATCAGATTTTGGTATGATTTTTGGGTTTTTTAATCTTGGCTATCAAATTATTTTTATTTATCCAATGAACTCTAAGCGCCGTTCAGTGAGTTCTGCCATCTGATAATCAATTGGAAGAGGACTCTAAATCCTGAGGGATAACGTTATTTTTTTATTTATTAACAATATACGTGTTATCACACGTAATATGGGGGCAATAATTGTTATCGTATAGAAGCTGCGTGAATATATATGAAATTTCAAGTGTTTGAAGCTTGATTTGGCTCTATATATGCATTCCACTGGAAAGTGGAAACCTTTGTTTTGTTAATCTTTTATCTTTATATTCGTATATGTTATTGTTCCATTGTTAACAAACGAATATCCGGCCTCCAGCTTAATGATTTCGTTTGTGAACTTCTTCCAAGCGCAAATCTATTATAGTTATTCTATAGATTCGTATGTTTTTATGACGTACCTAAGTTATTTTAAATTTTTCACTTTTTGGAAATTGGCTTCCAAATAGAATAAAAAAATTATCGTTAATTCAGACCGACATTGATGAAAAACAGAAGTTAACAAACAAACACTTGATAATTAAATTTTTAATAGCTATATTTTGAATTTATGAACATTGGCTAGACAAAGCATTATTACAGCTGGTACGATCGATCGCACTTGGAATCTAATGGGGACCATGCTAATTCAAATTATCTGATATATAAACTGCATCTAGATACAAGATTGGGATTCATTGTAGTGACTTTCATTTCACGATTAGGAACAAAGTAAATAATTATTTATTTTATATATATAATATCGTATTTTGTAATGGTTTTATTATGTCCACTTAATGAAGCCAACAAAAACCACACTATCTTTTTCGAGAATAATCTCCATTGATTTTGGATAACGACAGTCAGAATTTGACGAATTATTAAGTGGTTCGTCTGTACCCTGCTTTCGGTTGCTGAGTCTCTGAAGGAAGAAGCGTGATGCAAAGTAATTAAGTTTTGATTTGCTATCTAATATATAAATTAAATTAAAACCACAAGCCAAACCTGTAAACTAGCAGAAAATAATTATAAAATTAATAGAAAATATTCTAATACAAAATACATATTTACGATCGATTTTAAACAATTAACTCACTTAAACTTTTAACCAATGCTAAATTAATAGTCTCTGTTAATAAACCGGATTTCATCGGACAGAACAATAACAACAGATAAAGGAAATTGAAAGCAATAAATGGACACAAATATTTTACGTGGGAAAACCCTGAGGTAAAAACCCACGGACAAGAGTAGAAAAAATTTCACTATGGGAACTCCAACACTACAACCTCCCTTTTATCACAAGGAGAGAACAATTTTATCTCTCTCTTGAACTAGGGAATACTCCTCACAAAATTACACTCAAGAATAATATTATAACAAATAATATTATCAAAGAGAAGAGAAGAACTCAAGTGTGGGATGCAGCTGCTGCTGCTGCACCTCCTGAAACCGAATGAATTCGTTTCTTTATATAGAAGCTAAAAACGCGTGTGCACAGTAAAAAGTTACTGTGCACTTTGAAAATTTCGCTTCTGCTTTCGGTGTGCACAGTAAAAAGTTACTGTGCACTTTTTGAAAAACTGCGCATATGCTTTCGGTGCACACGGTTTCAACAGTCTCTTCCATGAAAAAATTAATTTGGTTCGAATATAATACCCTGCTGACTTGGAAAAGCTGGAGAAGGAAAAATTATTCCTGATTCTCTTATATAATATAGGAGCAACTTTTAGGTAGTAATAATGACTCAATTATTGAGAACTCGTGCATGTCATTGTACATTTCTAAAACTTGAGTATTAGTTTTCTATTGTGTTTGTGACAATCCCACTATTATCTCGCATTTATCAATAATATCTTTCTTGGTTGGTCTTGTCGTATTAATAAGCATTAATACATTTGAATATCCTTCGTATCTTGTTCTTCTTGCTCCTTTTTAATTTGTCACACTTTGTTCTTCATTCGTATGTTTATATACTTCACCATATCATGACACCAAATCTTTATGACATTTTAATTAGGAGAAGTGGAAACATGTTTATATGGTTTTCTCTTTTAGTAGGACTTTATGTCTTAATCCAATAGGAATAAGCATTAAATTCTAACGGTTCCGTCGTTTATTATTTGGACGTCTCATGCGCTTGCTTCTCATACGTTTAAGCTAAATGACTAAAGTGAGTGATATACGTACAATGACAACTTATGTAAATTGAGTTGTTAGCTTATTAATTGTTATTGAAAATTTTGAATTTGTATTTAAAAAAATATCTTCTTTTTAAAGGCATTTAATTTTCTTTATCTTAACTAGGACTTTTGACTTTATCTTTAGATATGAATAGATTTTATTTTTCTTTTATTAAAGTTTAGTTCATTTAGATCTTATTTTTCAAATTTTATTAGTTTATATATAGAGGGGGGGGGGGAGAGAGAGAATTCCATTGTGAATTTTGATCAAAATTTTAACATTTAAATAACAATATTAATTTTATTAAAAATATCTGAAATTTGAGTTAGAATGTCTCATCCTAGAAAAATACTCTCAATTTTTTAGGGGAGTAGGAGAGCTCTTGGAGGTTCCCATTAGCAATAGGTGTTGAAATTCAATTCCATCTTTTGTTAATTTTAACCAATTTCTTAAAAACAAAATTAGTCTAGCTAGCTTCAATTAATCAATTTTCAAATATCATGATACACGTGGAAGAACATTTCGAATAGTAATATTTACTTTATGCTTCATTAATCTTAACCCATTTAGCAAGGAGATTTTATTAGAAAAAGGATGAGAAAAGTTTGCAAGATCCCCTAACCTTATGTTGCCTATCACTGCAATCAACATTAGCTGCCAAATATTGTCAAACCAGGATGAGCTCAGCCGCCATTTTAGAGCTTATTTTTTAATAATATCAAATGTGTAAAAGAAAACAATCTGCTTTTAAACTAGCAACCCACTTATTAAGGGGGGAAAAAGGTGATGTGAACTTTAATATAATTTTAACCAGTATTTTATCAATTAATCGCATGCGCAATAGAAGCACAGTTTGGGCAAGAAAAGAAACATCGCTTTTCAACCAGCATATATATAATGTAAAATAAAAAGTCAATACCTTACAAATAATATCAACGGAATTAAAAGAAGAAAAAAAGTCCAGACACTTGCTAGTGAATGCTAGCATTGCTTTTGAAACTATGGGTAGGTGTCAGAAACCTAGAGCGAATTTCCCCTATTGATCAACTTTGGCGATTCATGACATTATTTAATATAAAATGTTTTTTTTTTTATATATTTATGATCAATTAAGCCTTAGCTTAAAATTAATAATAGCCCTTCATGATTCAAGAGATTCATTGTTTTTATTCGGTTCAAAATTAGTTAGTCAGTGTATGAGAAGGGAGTTTAGACCATTAATGATCAAAATCCGAGAAGTTTTGTTATAAGCCCAACAAAGATTAACCTACGTTGTTGTTATCTTTCTGTGCCCTTCATCCCATAATTCCACTGAAACACTTTCTCAGTGTGTTGGGCTCTGACGAATTGCAAAGTTCTTCTTCAAAGAGAGAAATGCAAGGTCACTGAATGACCATGATTGTGGTTGTGCTGATTTAAGGCTCACACACATATAGAACATAGAGTCATAGAGATCCATGTTGTTCAATTATTGTATTAATTGTTACATGTATATATGGACATGCACATACGTATGATTGTAGAACAAACATGCTGTAAGTATAATATGTGCGTGCACCTTTCACTCTTCTTTGTGTCTCGTTTACAAGTATATTGTCCTTTACCCAACTGCTCTTCACATCACACGTGCGTGTCCTTTAACCACACCAATATTTGCAGGAATCATTAGGTATTGTATCCAGTGGTATTTTAGAATTTGCCCACAAAAAAGTGGGGGAGGAGGGGGAGCGTTTTAGAAGCACTAGGTTAGGCTGGACACACTTGCGATTGTTTACTAAATTATATTTAATGGAAAGAGATGTTGGTTATTAAAACAATGTCACCTTTGTTTAGAAATCTAACATTCCTTTTGATTTATTTATTTTTATTTGTAGGAATCAAAAATAATATTTTATTCAATCAATTGAGTAACATCAGAGAGAAAAAGAGAAAAAAAACAATGTAAAGTAATAAATGTGATAATTATTGTGTAATAAAAAAGAAAAAAGAAATAAAAATAGGTGTAAAATAAGTGTAAGAATTGATAGGTGAAAAAAATCAGAATTATTTTACTAGCATCACACTAAGGTGGGTGACTGTTCGTGTTCTTTTTCTTTATTATTGTACCCAAAGGCCCATTGAAAGTTTCCCATTAAAAAAGGCTAACATCATAAAATCAATAGTATTTCACAATAATATTCTCTTTAAAAAAAAATCGAAGTCTTTCACTTTTGAAGCTTCACGCTATTCAAGGAACGTATTGGATATTTGGATTAGAGACTGAAGAAAAGAGAGAAAGGAAGAGAGGACTTCTTCTTTAGTCTTTATTTATATTAAGCTGAAAGCAAAGCTGGCGCGTATCCTAGTCAATAAAGTAATTAAGTTCCAACTAATATTCCCTCTTAGTAAACCCAAACAGGGGGAAGAAAAGTGACATTGCATGAATCAATGATTATAAAAGTGATACATAATATATGTTGCATGCATAAAAAGAGCCCAAAAAATGAATTAATGCTTGGAATCCACAATTTTTTCTTCAACTTTTTGCAAATCATTGATGGAAAAGTTAAGCCTGTATTCCACAACTAATAATTCCTATTACTTCTATTGTATACCAACGCACCCTCAACCAACAACACAGTTTCACATTCTTGCACTGTTAGTGCAATTAAAAAATACAGTGTACACTGGACAACAAATCAGATTTAATAGTACCGTACTACAAACGGGCAAGCTGATAATTTGATAATATATATTGTTTTTCATTATGCCAATAGATTTAATAAACATATGTTTTAGGATACTTAATTCCATTTCATCTAACATATTAACTTGAGTCTTATGCTTTATTTGATGGGAGGAAATAGAGAGGAAAAATGATATAGATTCCATGTGAATCCTACATCTTCTTTAAGATTTACACTCTATTTTAATTTAAATATCTTTTTTTTTATTTTCTTTGTTTTTATCCTCTCTATCAATGCAGTAATTTCTTTCTTGAAATCATATTTTTGTGTAAGATATAGCCAATTTTGTTAGTGTGTAAGTGTGCCTACCCTTTGTTCCTTCCTTTTCTGGTCTAACTAGGAAATTTCTTGCAACTTTACCGTATCTAATCTAATGTAATGAAATACAATCAGTACCAAATGTCAATGTCCTTGATCACTTTCTTCCCCACACAACAGTATTACTAATCCTCCTTTCTCTTCCTATCCTACTGAACAGATCATGTTGGCGTGACCCAAAAAATGGTCTCCCCTCTCTTTCCCTCCAAGGGCCCGTCCTGTTCTCCAAAACCATGCCACCAGTTAATCTTATTAGTACTAACAGCATGAGTAAATGAAAGACAACATTCAAATAAAAGTAGAAATATGCAAAACTAGCACACTATTGTCCGGTCACTTGGCCATTTCAAGCACTTGTAGTACACACAATGTAAATGTAGTAGCCAACAGCAGGTGAATAAAAGAAAAAAAGTAGGTGAAGACAAAACATGCACAATGAATATACAAAATCAAAAGTTAACAATCATGATTTTACAATATCAAATCCCTTAACAAAAACATTATGTGTCACCACTACCACCAACTACCTTTCCATCTTGCTGTAACTCACCACTCTTAGGGTCAGAGATGCATGTCCTTTTTTTTCACTCACCTCCTCATACTCAAATAAATCATTCCAAACACTAAAGTACAAAAATAGAAACTTCTCCTCCACACAATTATTTCTACAGTAAACAAATCCCTTTTTTCCCTCTCCATACTTCCAAAACCCAACCAAATAAATCCCTCCTCACTCCCCCGCACAACACAGACTCCTCCCATCATCACACCATGCTCACAGTTCTGCTTCTCCTCTCACTCCTTCTTACCACCTCCACTTCCCACAATATATCATACCCTCATTTCCAACAACTCAATGTCAAACAAATAATCCTCACAGAAACCAAACTCAACCCAAACCCAACCCAACCCTCCAAATATCCCCAACATCAAAAACTCAACAGTGCCACTGAAGCATTTTCATCAGCAAAATATAAACTGAAGCTAGTTCACAGAGATAAAGTCCCAACCTTTAACACCTCCCACGACCACCGAACCCGATTCAATGCACGAATGCAGCGAGACACCAAAAGGGTTGCCGCCCTCCTCCGGCGCCTCGCCGCCGGAAAACCCACCTACGCCGCGGAGGCATTTGGGTCGGACGTGGTTTCCGGTATGGAACAAGGAAGCGGAGAATACTTCGTGAGAATCGGAGTTGGAAGCCCACCTCGATACCAGTACGTGGTCATGGACTCAGGCAGCGACATTATATGGGTCCAATGCGAACCCTGCACCCAATGCTACCACCAATCCGACCCCGTTTTCAACCCCGCCGATTCCTCCTCCTTCGCCGGCGTCTCCTGCGCCTCCACCGTCTGCAGCCACGTCGACAACGCCGCCTGCCCAGAGGGACGCTGCCGCTACGAAGTTTCCTACGGCGACGGCTCCTACACCAAAGGCACACTCGCACTCGAGACGATCAAGTTCGGAAGAACCCTTATCCGAAACGTGGCCATCGGGTGCGGCCACCACAACCAGGGAATGTTCGTTGGCGCCGCCGGCCTTTTGGGCCTCGGAGGTGGGCCCATGTCCTTTGTGGGCCAACTAGGAGGTCAGACCGGCGGTGCCTTTAGTTATTGTTTGGTCAGCAGGGGAACTCAGTCGTCGGGATTGCTCGAATTCGGACGAGAAGCAATGCCCGTAGGCGCTGCGTGGGTTCCCCTGATCCACAACCCGAGAGCTCAGAGTTTCTATTACATTGGGCTTTCGGGCCTGGGAGTTGGGGGCCTGCGGGTGCCCATATCCGAAGATGTTTTTAAACTATCCGAATTGGGCGATGGTGGGGTTGTTATGGACACCGGGACCGCCGTGACGCGGCTTCCGAAGGAGGCGTATGAGGCTTTCCGGGATGGTTTTATTGCCCAGACCACGAACCTGCCCCGGGCTTCCGGAGTATCCATTTTTGACACGTGTTATGACTTGTTCGGGTTTGTGTCGGTTCGGGTTCCAACGGTGTCGTTTTACTTCTCGGGTGGGCCTATTTTGACCCTGCCAGCTAGGAACTTTTTGATCCCAGTGGATGACGTGGGAACTTTTTGCTTCGCGTTTGCTCCTTCTTCTGGCCTTTCCATCATAGGGAACATTCAGCAAGAAGGGATTCAGATTTCGGTTGATGGAGCTAATGGGTTTGTGGGATTTGGACCCAATGTTTGTTAAGTAACAGTAATAGCCATTGCCTTGTATATCAACCATAGTCTTAGTCATGTCACATATTGTATTATATAGTTTACGTGGCCATATAAAAGAAATAACTAGGTCGTCTTGCATGTGGTAATTAATTAAATTGTATTTAAATAAGTTGTTTCGATTTTTGATTGAGATGCTAAAAGTAATGCTTATGGAACTTGAAGTTTCCAGTGTTTTTTATTCAAAAGTGGTGCACTCAACTTAAGCTAAATATAATTTATAATATAATGAGCGGTCAAACATTCCTAGGACAACTCTCACAGTCAAAAGAATCATAGAAAAGTTCATTTGCTCTATTGGATATTTGAGTAATCTTTATGCTGTGGAGTCATATTGAGGACTGAATAGGATTCACGAGAACACTTTTACTCAATTTGAAGAGGAAAAATGATTTAGTCTTGTTACTAATGGGTGGACATTGCTATGACATCTTTTTCTTTTTTTCTTTTCTTTTTTCTATCTCTCTTTCACTTACGCATATTCCCCCTTCTCTGTGTGAAAGCTGGTAGAGCAATTGAATCATGAGAGAAGGGGAGCCACCACCATTATGGATATGTGAAACCTTCAATAGGGACTCTGGTCTACCTTTGTTGGAACCTCGAGTGGGAGTGCATTCGAGCAATGACTTTTCCAAAGGCAAGACCATTGTTGTTCCTCTTTTGAGGGATCTAAGATTATTAAGATAGATCGGTGTTGTCTTTTTTTCATTTTATTCCTTAATGTGGTTGATTATTAGCACCAAGCACAAATACTAACATGTCCCATTCACATCAATGTGGTAATTTTAGCGGTGAAAATGATAGATACTTCTCTTGTCCAGTCCTATGGCTTTGTTAGCACTTCATAGACCCACCATAAAGTAAGACACTGTATGTTAAAATTGGTGAAAGGAAGGGAATCAAGTAATGTATGCTTTCATTAGACATTAAGATCATATAGGATATACTTGCATTTTTTTTCTTATTTAGATACCACATCAGAAAAAGCACTTGACAAAATCATCAGTTTTGGATACCCTCGTCGTTATTTTGTCAATGTCAGAAGAAGCCTTTGATGTATTTGATATTTCTACCAAGCGTCTGATGCAGTTTTTTTTTTTTTATCATAAATTGTTAATGGTTAGTTCGAGGGCAAGCTCTAGCACATCAATAAAATTATGTCTTAATGATTTATTAATCATGAATTCAAATCCAAAAACATTTAGGAAGTCTTTGAACAATTGTAGTATATAATTATTTTTTTTTGTAATGATTAGTTTATTAATTTTTATTAATAGATAGATTTATACCTATGAAAAATGGATCAAATATGAATATTTATGTCATGTAACCATGATGATCATAGTAAATAAAGAAATACCTGGATGACAAATAGAATGTAGATAATTTAACCCTTTCCTCCAGCAAATTATAACAATACTTTTTGGTTTTCTGTTCACGGATTAGTATTCACAAATATTCTCAATACCACTTAAAGCTACAACAACAATAATCTTAACTGACATTATTAACCTAGTATTCTTTGTCACAAAGTCACTTCTGACTTTCACAAATATTAAATGTTTGAAAGATTATAACAAATCAACTCCCAAAGTGAGGATATGAAAGTTTAGCATATGATATTACACAATAAGCAAATTAACAATACTTTTTGATTTTCTGGTAACTGATTAGGATTCACTGTTCTGTTGTTACACAATAAGCTAGTTAGGACATACTTCTAAAAGCTATTGGTTTAAGTGTATTTATCATTACAAAGACGAATCAGTTTATAAGAAATGTGACCTACAAAATTGTGACTTCCTTACAATTTCAAGTAATAAGTGTATTTAAAATAATGTTGCTACCCAAGAAACAAAAACAATTATCACTAGAAAATAAATACACTAACCTTGGCACTTCCCCTAAACTTGCTTCAACTATCCGCAGTTGGGTTGTCCTTAACTGGTAGTTAGGAGCACCAAAGCCACTGCCTATGGACCCCAAGACCAAAACAAAAGATTAGTGAACATCAATAAACCAAATCAAAATCTAAAACAAAAATCACCGATCACCATACTAGACCCATAACCAAAGTAATAAATTAAAATAATAAGGAGTTACCAAAAACAAAATGCAACCATAATGTGAGGAGTGCTATATGTTTTCTTTTGTTTTACTTTACTTTCACTTTCAAGTGAACTTGGATAATAATATGTCCTATAATTATATATACGGAAAATTGTGCGACCAGAAAAAGAAAAGAAAACATCAACTAGTGTTGAGTTTTTGATATATAATGAAGATAATGAACGATCTTTACAGCTTTAACACATAATTATATTTTGACAGCTTTAACACATAATTATATTTTGAGAAACTAATCTCTCTTATATATATGGAAAGTTGTTTATAGCTCATGTAAAAAATATGAAAAGGTGTCAAACACATACCCTGCATAGTTTATCATCATTTATTCAGTAAGCTCAATCCTTGTGACATTCCCTTTCAACTTAATATACATAAAAAAAAATTCCAAATTGATGAGTATAGATTACCATGAATCTCTCATGCACAAACAACTTTTAACACAAAATCCAAGCCATGTTGTTTATAGCTCATGTAAAAAATATGAAAAGGTGTCAAACACATATCCTGCATAGCTTATCATTATTTATTCAGTAAGCACAATTGTGACTTTCCCTTTCAACTTAATAACTCTTTGTAAGCAAAGCCTTCACCTCATTGAGGCTTAGATTGTAACATAGAAATTAGCAAGCCCACACCTTTCCCTCAAAGAATAGAGCTAATTACCAATTCAAACCAAAGCCTTTGGTGAGTTCATTCATCTGTAAAAACTAAGGATTTGTTTAAGCAATAGTCTAACCAATTTTATGTCTCGACATGATAAATTAATTACATAGAATCACCACTATTTCCTTTTATTTTAGAAACCATTACATAATTCATATAACCACCGAGCTTTTGTTTTTGTTCCAACATGTTCTGCAATTTCATTCCAGTTTTGTTTATAAAGGTATAATGCTTCAAGGAGTAGGAGAGTCTCTTGATCATTTAAGAATCATTTAAAGATATATCTACATATAACTTAGATTACAACACATTTGTACTTTTCAAAAGCTTAGCCATATAGCTATTGGATTTAAATAATCTCTTAACTTTCTATCGATTTTTTTTTTATCATTATCTTGGTTTTAATAACTATATTATAAAATTTTAATTTTAAGCTGTTGAAATTGAAAAAATATTAGGAATTAATTAGTCCCTCCTTTTATATGTAAAATTTTAGTCTTGATCCCCACATAAAGAAATAATTTTTAGTTTGAAATTGTAGAGATATAATATGGAAGCCCGTGTTTGTTTTTTTATAAGTGAAGGATACTTATTTATTTATTTTATGTAAGGAATGGTCAAGCCCTTATATTATGCACTTACAATTGAATAAATGCTTTGCCAAAGTATCATTGGGCATATATTCAATCTGGTTTCACGGTCCTTGGGAAGTACCCTTTAACTAATAATAGACCTTATGAAGTTGTAGCTTAAATAATTAAAATGGGTAATAAGTTGTGAAAAAAATAGTGTAGTCATTGATACTGCAGTGTCTAAACTCCCTTCTCATACATTGACTAACTAATTTTGAACTGAAAAAAAAAAAAAAAAAAAACAATGAATCTCTTGAATCATGAAGGACTATTATCATTTTTTATTAATATCAACATTAGGAACTTCTCTTCATAAAACAAAAAAAAAAAATGTTGTTTTCCTATCACTTCTAGTGACACTGCAGTTTTGAGACATTCAATTATAAATATTCAGCTAAATTTTAGAGAATAGAGCAGTCAAGATTATATATATGTGACGGAAAAAAAACAATTGTACACTATAGGAGAATATGAAGAGAGAAAAAAATGTTATTCCTCTGTATTACTAGTTTTCAATTTTGCACAACTGAGTAGCCAAGCAAGAACCATGATAGACGTTCATGATGTCGACAAAGTCTACGTGCTGAGAAACCATATTGAGACGATGAAGTTCATGTCGAGTGGCCATTACTTCTTCATGTTCAAGAATACTGTCATGTTGGAAATGAAGACTTTTGAGTGTCACCACGTAAGACATGGTGACACAATAGAAATTCAAGATTTGCAAAGTCACCTATTCCAACTCCATTATACTCTTTAGGCAGACCCATTATTCAGCCCCTAATCCCTGGGAATAGGCCACAGCAACAACCTTCTGATCCATTTGATGTGTTGAAATTTTCTCTGAGTATTCAAGTATATTGTAAATAAAAATAAACACTGTATCTGTTATACTACAAGACTGTAGGTGAATATGAAGCCAGAAAAAAAATGTTATTCCTCTGGATTACTAGTTTCAATTTTGCACAACTGAGGAAATTTTCTCTTTGAATGCATGTATTCAAGTGTATTGTAAATAAATAAACACTGTATCTGTTATACTACAAGATATACTACAAGACTGTAGGTGAATATGAAGCGAGAAAAAAATGTTATTCATCTGATTACTAGTTTTCAATTTTGCACAACTGAGGAATTTTATCTATTGAATTTACTTTTAATTATATAAAAAAATACGTTTAATCCAAATTCTAAATTACCAATATTAATATGTTTCATTTAAGCTTTTGAATTTGTTCTAAAATATGAATTCACATTGGCTTGGTCAAATTTCACTGGAGCCGGGGGCCAAGTAAAATCAGTAATCTAAAAGTGTGTCTAGCAGCTAGACAAACAATTTATGCTTCCCAGCACAGTTGAAGACTATAAAGAAAACTGTACACTTCAACAGAAAGGGCAGTTGCACAAGGTCATATTTTCATAACCATATCATTTAATTAGTATATTTACAGACACAGCCTTCAGCTATATAGCAGTTTGGAGGACAAAAATGCCCTTGTGGGCTTCAAAACAGATCAAGTTACCACTTGGATCAACCAAGCCTCGCCTCACCTGCCAACTTGTGCAACCGATGTCAGCAGGCACTGAAAAAACAGCCATACTCTCCTTAAGAACCATCTAAGTCCCAATTCCATGCCAAACTGCCCAAAACTTCAAATGGGGAGAACAAGCAAGGAGTGGTCTAGAGTCTAGACCATGAAAAGATACTTCAGATCATCTACTGTGAGGCGAGTTCCAGTACCGCCAGCATGGTCTTCCCCAAAAGCAGATGCAACCATTTTTCTCTTATCGTCCTGCCAGATGGACAACACAAGAACGAAATCAGAATTTGTCATTCCACAGATACATCCTATCTTCACCCCGATCACAAAATTTGTCACCCCAGTATATCAAAGCTTACTAAAACAAATAACCTAAAAAAAAAAAAAAAAAAACTTCATGTGCTAACTTCCCCTTTATCTTTTGGAAGGACCTACACAAATTAAAAGTGACTTGTGCTTATTATGATATCAACTTCCCCTTGAACCTTAATAGAACTTCTGTTGATCTCATAAATGCCAACCCGCAGGTTTGAAAAGAAAAAAAAAAACTAACTGTGCAATAAAAATGTCATATTTCAACTAGTCAATTTTGTTTAATGAATTTAAAAAGTAATAGTAAATAGGAGAGAAAAAAGGTCAAAAAGAAAACAATTCAAAACTTGTAAAGCAGAGCAGTTTCCCCATTGGCTACTAAGCCTCACTCCTGGTGATGGATGACCCTAAATCCAATTTTTCCACCAAGTATGGACTCATTTTGGCACCTAAAACAACACTCAACCTACAGATACAAACCTGAAGAGCCAGTATCCTATCTTCAACTGTATCTTTTATAGTGATCCGTGTCACAGTAACAGGACGAGTTTGTCCAATTCTGTGAGCTCGATCAATAGCTTGATCTTCAGTTGTTGGATTCCACCAAAGATCCAAAAGAATAACATGACATGCAGCAACCATATTCAAACCAAGGTTTCCTGCTTTTAGTGACATCAGCATAACAGTTATCTGAAACAAATTTCAACTAGTCAGATACCAAAGTATACCAAGGTTGAGACACTAGAACAGTAGAACACAGTAGATAATTCAAGTTCGAGGAGTTGGAAAACATACTGATTAAATATGCAACAAGCATTATTGATATAACCATGAATAGGATTAAATTTCATACTACTTCATCTACTAAGCAATAGGTTCACATATTACTTCGTGTCATTTATAGATTTGCATAAAAAAGTTATAGCTTTAACAATGTTGGGAAGGGCCAAACCTCAGGTTCAGTATTGAAATCCTTAACAGCTTTGTCCCTTGCACCCAGAGTCATTCTACCATCAAGTCTCCGGTACTGTATACCAAATTGTCTCATCGATGTCTCAACTAAGTCCAACATGCTAGTCCACTGGGAAAAAATTATAGCCTTTATTGGTCCTTCAGTTGTGAACTCCGAATACCTTATTGTGTGTTTTGTAACCCTAACATCTGAATCACAGTCTTCAACATATAAATTATCCAAAGACGGTGAATCTCTACAACCTCCAGAGGACTTCGGTAAGTCAGAACTAGAAATCTTCAATTTAAAATTTGACTGCAGAACCTCAAGAACAGCTTTGATTTTAGATGAAGTGTAGTCACGCTGCTGCACTAGTGAATAATCACAAATATGTGAATTTGCAGAACTAACACTGCCACCATCATCAGAGATGCAACTTCTCAAAGTAGCTTTGGAGAAAACAAGATCGTCGCCAATTAGTTCTTTACAATTAACTGAAGGGCACGTATTATCATCACCGGTCAAATATTCTGATACACATTGATAACAGAAGACATGGCCACACATCGTAATAACAGGCTCTTCAGGAGGATCCTATTGAAACCACAAAACATATCAGCCAGAGCAATTATTAACAACGTATCGGTACTGTTTAAAACCCATCTATAACGGGTTAACTGAGAAATCAAAATCTAAAATTCCAACTAAGCAATTATAATAAAAGTCACAGATTCGGAAATCAATCAATAAAACATGGTATCAGTAAAGAGGATCGTGTCCTTGTAATACTTTCTCTTCATCCCAATAAAAATTTCCCTTTACAACAAAAAATAAAAACATGTCCTTGAAAAACAAATATTTAAGAGCAGGAAAACAATAGTGAACTTTAAATTAAATAAAAAGAGAAGTTAGGTGTGAAATGCATTCAGTTGCAAATGATGGTTTTGGATATTTACCTACACTACTAAAAACTTTCCCATTGAAAAGAATCCCCCAAAAAATATTTCCTATTATTCTGGGATAATAAACATGTCTATTTTTGCAAAAATCACAACTGTATCTGTTAGTAATATTCTGTTGCTGCTAGTTTGTTAGTTGGGGAGGGGTCAGAAATTATAAATAGGAGGTGGGTGGCTGAGCAAGGCAGCTTGTAAGCAAAAAGTAAATAGGAGGTTGTGACACCTCGAATAGTCACAGCTGTAACAGCTGGAGCTAGTCTCCAAGATCCAATAAAGATTCATTTAGTTTCAGTCTTTCTTCTCTCTAAACTGGTCCAGTTCCTAACACTGGTATCAGAGCTCCATTCTGGGGCTGTGGGACGTCAATGGCAACGAAGAACAACAACAAAATGGAAGCGCGTATAGAGACACTGGAGAGAGTCTTGGAGGAGACGCGCGAAGCCAGGGAAATGGATCGTGAGGCCTTGGAAGCAAACTGGGTCGCCATTGAAGCCAATTGGGTCACGATGGAAACCCGATTGGGCGCAATTGAGCAAGTATTGCAACAGCTGGCTGTGTCGCTGGAAACGCCGGGGTTGGGAGCAAAATTTCCAGTGAGGGAGGCGCGAACCAAGAACAGAGAAGAAGGAGAGGCTAGGGCGCGACAGTGGAGGCAAATTGAAATGCCTGTCTTCACCGGAGAAGACCCAGTAGGGTGGGTATCGCGTATTGAAAGATTTTTCAGACTACAAGCTGTGAAGGAGGAGAAGAAAATGGAAGCAATTCTGGTAGCCATGGATGGGGAAGCACTGGCTTGGTTCTAGTGGTGAGAGTCTTGCAGTTATTCCCAATCTTGGGAGGGTTTCAAGCTGGTCTTGGTTCAGAGGTTTCAAGGCACAAGTGTAGCAAGTCCCTTTCAAGCTTTGTTAGCCTTAAAACAAGAAGATAGTGTGCAGAATTACATTGGGTAGTTTGAGAAGTATGTAGGAGCTGGAAAAGGATTGGATGAGATCTTTCTGAAAGAGATCTTCTTGAAAGGGTTAAAGGAGGAAATTGGGACAGAAGTTAGGGTGCATGAGCCTAAGTCACTGTTGGACACTATGATGAAGGCAAGACAAGTGGAGGAAAAAATTAGGGCACTGGGAAATATGCCAAGAATGAGTGAAGGGCCTCAAACAGTTCAGAAACCCAGTTTCTCGGGTTCAAGAAACGGGAGAGAGTGGCAGCAGGACAGTGGTAAAGGAGGGGAGACAGTAGGGGGAACTAATAGTAAGGACAGTGAATCTATCCAAAATGTTGGTGCAGAGGATAATTGTCACCAGCAGCAGTGAATGAGAAAATGAGGAAGGGAGAGTGTTTTACATGTGAAGAGAAGTATCATCCAACACGTGTGCAAGAACAAGCAGCTGAGGTTGATGATTATGGAAGAAGAAGATGAAGGAGATCCTTGCTGAAAAATACAGGTTTTTCCTCACCTGGACCTTGGGTACAAGGTCCATCTTGAAGGGGAGGGTATTGATAGGATCCAAGATAAGCTGTTAGTAATATTCTGTTGCTATTAGTTTGTTAGTTGGGGAGGAGTCAGAAATTATAAATAGGAGGTGGGTGGCTAAGCAAGAGAGCTTGTAAGCAGAAAGTAAATAGGAGGTTGTGACACCTCGAATAGTCACAACTGTAACAGCTGGAGCTAGTCTCCAAGATCCAATAAAGATTCATTCAGTTTCAGTCTTCTTTCTAAACTGGTCCAATTCTTAACACAACCCCTTATGGTTTAAAACTCATTTCTATCATAACCACCACATCCTTTTCTTGCAATGAAGATGTTAAGTGTTCAACTTCAGTCAATTTAGTAAACATCCATGGGGAGTGTAAATATACCACACTCCTAAAACATGGCCACTGTAAGCATATCAATAAGAAGAAAACAGAAAAACTTATAAGATATAATCAAAAAGATCTGGAGTACCATCACATGCATAGAGTGTACTCACAGCAAAGAAAACAAATAATAAAAATATCACATCTGAATTTAACTCACATTGCAAACAAGACATATGGCAAAGGTTGCTTCCAAACAGTTAAAAAGATTAATCAGCATATCCCTTGGAAGATTTTTTGCCATTTCAACGGAATCTTTTCCAACAGGATCAGAATCAAAATCTTTAACAAGAAGCGGGTGGTCACAAGCCTGTCGGAGACGTAAAAGCATTAAAAGAATATTAGCATAGTTTTGGCTCACTGTCCCAGCAGCAGCATATGCCTGCAAAGTACAATATTTTCATATCAGATCTACAATACTTCAGAAAAATAAGATCAGCTGAACAAAAATTTTCTAGAATTTGCGGAAGTGTATGCTAGGCATTAATAAATTAGATACAAAGAATGAGATACAGGAAGTTAAAAATCTCCACCCTCGGCACTTCTTAAATATCAAGTATATTTATTGACAACTAATGACTGATTCACCTATGCAACTAGGTGGGAATCTGAAAGAAATGCCCTTATCAGGCTTTTCAAAATTACAAAATTGAAGCTTTTGTATGTTTATGAAAGTAAGAAACAATTTAGTAATCATGCATGATTTTAAAACAATCACCAAAAAACTGACGTGAAATGAAATTGATACACTTAAAAATTATTTATTAAAGTAAGGACTCAAAACAGCTATATTAATTTTAAATTTTACAGTCAGAAATATCTTGAGGGCGAGTCCTGGTACAGCGATAAAGTTGTGCCTTAGTGACTTGTTGGCCATGGATTCGAATCCGGAAACAGCCTCTGGGCAATGGGGTACGTAATTTTTTTTTTAGTTTTTTACAGTCAGAAATATCTTGTACTCATGCCTCGATGCTCTAAACCATATGATAGGACAGTTGTCATGTGTTGTATGGGAGGTATGTGTATTTACTGTTTACTAACCGACTAACCATAGGATGGTTATGTAATGTTTTTGTTCGGGAGTTATGCGTGAGGTTCTTGAATAGAATGTGTGACAGATTTTATTCATTGTGTTAATTTGTTATATATACCAAATATCTCAGAATACCATAATTGTATTTTAGAAGTTTCAAGAATATCTTTAGGATATAATCTGAGATCAATTTCATCTAATAGATGAAGCAATCTTAGAAGTTGTTTCATAATTTCGTTATGTTTTCTATTTTATTTCCTTTATTAATTAGGGTTACTAACTGGTAATATTAGTTTTTTTGTCCTCGGTAACAAACCACGGTTGTCCCTCAACCCACTAGGTTAGAGACTATTCCCGCTCTCGGTGCATGACTATTGTTGGCCCAAGAAAATTTTGCACACGGAGGAAATCGAACACGGGTTATCCCGCTAAATAGATCGTTCGCCTACATGTGAACGCAGCGAGGCCTTACACCACTGCGTCAACTAATATTAGTTTACACTAGTGCTTGACCTAATTCTTATTCTTATTATAAATAAGTGATAACTGATTTGAATTTCAAACACTGCACCAATATAGTATAATATCACTAGATTGACGTTTGTGCTTAATTTAAACGTCAAAAAAATATCCACTAAATGAAAACAGTTCTAATCACAACAGAGAGAGTAGAATTACTCTTGGTATTGGGTGGGAAAATTTTCAGAGGTGGACACCTGTGTGCTTGAACAGATTAAACTTAGTTATAGATAAGAACGCTTTCTTGCTCTTTTGTCCTCATTCCCTACCAAATCCCTATCACCTCAACAAAATTAATACAAGAAATTCTGTTCTACAGGTCACGTTGAATAAATCCTAGAGGCTGCCAATATTAGTGTCTATCCATTCTGCCTACAAATAGACAATTACTTTTTACCACTATCATAAATTCATAATGTGTTTCTAATCACTAGGTTTAAAAACTCTTTAGCAAAAGGACATTCCTGGATGCTCTATTTCAGAGAAACAAAAAAGTATAATTACAAATTGTCCAGGTTAATGTAAACAAATTTGAAGGAAGTAAACCTTAAATTGAACACGCGAGTCTGATTCCAATTTGGTGTAGAATGCCCGCTCCTCAATCGAGAAATCCACCTTACTTAGCTCAATTGTCTTGGGAGGCAAATTGATTATTGGCTTCCCATCAAGCAAAGTTCCTAGACAAATGCACGAAATTGATGTTATAAAACAGAAGAGACCAATACTCATCCCATATTTGACTCTAAAATCCAAATCAAAGGAAAAACCTGCTCAAGTACATGTGTCAAAACCAAGATGGCTAAAATGTTCAGTCCAGTCCCTTAACCAAACAATGTAGGGATGAGTATAAATTACAAGTCATTACATTCTACATAATGGTATGGTAAAAGAAATTAGGGATGAGTTCACTAAAAATAAGCAATAATCCATCACTTAAAAACATATGAAAATTTTGCCAAAAAATCGCAAAATCACAACAGGATGACAATGTAATACTATTCACACACTATAGTCTTATAAATAAATTCACTAATTGTGCACTGATGAAGGCAAAATGTTCTAGCAGATTTTTTCTAAGTTATGGTATTCTAGCCAATGAAGGTTGGCTCAATTGATAGGGAAGAACAGCATTGACATAACATTCAATTCCTACAGGTGGTCCTTCATTGGCAGGTCATCCGAAAATAACCCACTATAAGCCCGAGTTACCTTGGAATGGGCCAAGGTTAATAGGGCAAGGCAACAATTTTTTGTTTACAAAAACAAAGTGTTTAATATGCTATAGAAGGACTTGCTGTGCGTAAAATGAGATAGTAGAACATACATTATCAGTTACAAAAATAAATGAGGATTTCTTGCGTCCTGATAAATTCCAAAATTTATACCTAGAAATTTCTAGGCTGTAAAACTAAGAGGTGTATCAGAGGAACATACTGGTTAATTTTCTCAGCAACTACTGGATTAAATTATCCAAAGATGAATTTGCTGACAAAGAGGATGAAAAATCCTTTCATGACATCTAATCTAAAGAAGTGGTATTATACCCTTTTGCCCATCCCCCATGGTGGTGTTTATGGACACTTCCAAACCTGACATGATTAATGCAGGAATGAGTAGTCCCCATATCAGATGGGTGAGAGACATCAAACTCCCATTTGAAAGTCAAGGCTCTTCCTGCTTAGGCCTTTAGGGGTATCCCAAGTTCATATGAAATTACTAAAGTATTTTTTCTATTTTTACTGGTATATAAAAATATATACCTATGTCTAGCATTCTGATGGAAAATTTTCAGGGAGAAAATAACAGCAAAAGAAAACTGACACCAAATACAATATATGGTGTCAATATTGCCCCAGAAGCCATGGCCAAATTTATCAAAATTATGGAAAGAGACTTTGCAACCCTCAAGGAACTCTTTACAGGTTCATGAATGACAGTTTTATCTGATTCTTTGAGAAAACAGTATACTTTATATTTTTCCAGGTAGATCATGACATACTTATCAGAAGACATCCTATACAAGAATGAATTTCTGCCGATACTGGAATGGTAGTAACACTAGTATCAAATGTCAAACATGATGAAATGAAAAAAGATTATCTAAATGATGACTATACTTGAGAGGAGATCAGTGAGAATATTGCAAGGACTCTGAAAACCCATACCATGCCAGCAAAAGGGTAAAACACAATTTATCAGTCTGGACATGAGCAATCAGAATATAAGAAATTCACCTTTTGTACGACGTAGCATTATGGCCCTTAAAACTGCTTGAAGTTTCTTGTAACCTTGAATAGTACTTTTGGATATTGGAACTTTTATTGTATTGTAGAATGATTTGTATACAGCATAAGGATCATACTTTAGGAACCTAAAGTAGCTATACAAATCATCAATAGTGTTTTGAATAGGAGTTCCAGATAAGCACCACCTTCTTTTGGCTCTAAGGCTGCAGCAAGCTCTAGCCACCTGAGTTCTATGATTCTTTATTGTTTGAGCCTCATCTAGAATAACCCTAAACCAACCAACTTTGGCAAGAGGGCCAGAACCACATTCAATAGAAGAACTGTCAATTCCCTTTCCACCTTTTTTACTCTTCTTATTTCCATTAAATGGCTTTTTCCTCTTTTTAGTAACAGAAAACTCAGAGGATAACCCAAATCTTTCCCCATTTTTTGCATCAATATCATCATCCTCAACTAATGGTTGTTTGGGAACTTCATTAGTCACAATAGAGTATGTTGTTAGAACCACATCAAATTTTGCAAGTTCAACAGGATCCTTTGTCCTACTGCCCCCATGATAAACCAAAATAGAAAGCTTTTCATCTCCAACTTTTTCATCAAGTTCCCTGGCCCACTGTCGAAGAACACTAGCTGGGCAGACAACTAGTGTACCAGCAGCTGGCCTTTTTCTACCAGGTGCCTGTGTTGAACTGCTTGGTTCTCTACTAGGTTTTATATCATCAGATTCTTCACTATTTTTATGCTTTTCCACATCAACACTATCAATGTCATCATCGTCGTCCAAATTCAAAGCTTCAGTTTTATGACTGAGTGTATCATCTATTTTTGATTTTGACTGTAATGACCTCTGTGCCAGGATGAGGGAAATCATCGAAATTGTCTTTCCAAGGCCCTGCTTGAACAAGGTTTTGATGTTCAGGTAACAAAACTCAGAATTAAATGTAAAGAGCCGTTGACTAAAAAACTTAACATCAAATATTGACCTGGTCATCAGCCAAAATCCCCCCCAAGCAATGCAAACTCTTGGTTTCCTTCTGAAGCATCCAAGCCAATGCAATTTTCTGAAATACAAAGTGATAACAAATAAATGGCCCAGAACAGAAATAATAGAAGCAATTTAATAGACAAGCCATAATACCTGATGTCTCAGAAGAGAGACAGACAATACACCAGCAGGTAAGTCATATTCTGTTTTAGGTTGACTGATATCCTGCAATAACCAAACTCACAATTGACAATATTGAGTCTCTAAGACTATATAACACACACACACACAAGCACTGAAAATATAATCTTCAAAGCACCTTCCACAAATCACATTGATACAGGACAAACATCGATAAATCATAAAGCATAATATTAAACACCAAACCATGTGAAACTCAAAATTAGGTTTAACCATTTACTTCAGGACTAACTGTATTATTCCATGCACCAACTATTGTAGTGGGGTGTTAGTTCATTTAATTTTGTATTTTCAGTCCTTGAGCTGTTTTTGAAATTTTAGTGCTTGGGTGGTGCTTGTTCTTGAATTTATGTTAAGTAGGCATAAGCCCATAGCTAAGATTTAATTCTTTTAGTTTCATGTCCAAGTATCTTTAATGGTTTTAGCATCAGTAAGAGCCTCGGGCATTCCCTGGTTCTAGCAAGAAAAGTGATAGGAATTAGGAAGCTTTTTAAAATAAATGTGATGCTTCGTATTTGATAATTGATATAGCAACCATATTTATGAATTGTGAATTTATAGTAAAAAAATCCACTAGGCCTAAAACCCTATCTTCACAAACACTATTCACAACACCCAAAAAATCATTAATTGGCCCTTCAAACCCTCATCTCCATATTTGATAAGAGTAAACTATCTTTCTCTCAACTCAACCCAAAATCCCTTTAACTCACCTGCTTGCTACCCTTGATCAGCCCAATAAACCCTAATTCTTGATATAGTCCAAGAAGGTAAATCTTGAATCCCTAATCCCACACTGTGATTTTTCTGAATAATACGCAGAGTAATTTTATTCAAGAAAAGAAAAGGCTTCACAATTCACTCAACAAAATTAGGGATGGTAGATTCCCAATTCCACTTCCCTCGAGACCACTGTCTCTTACAAGGAATTCCTCACATCTACTGATATCTAATATTCACCCCCCATTAATCCCAACAACAGCATTATTTATAACCTATACACAAAGACACTCACTCTACTAACTGACTAACTACCCCTGCACTTAATTCTTTTTATTTCTCCTTTTGTACACTTGCCATTCCCTCTTATTATTATTTTCTTCCCTTGGTATCAACTGCTGATCTGTATCAATTCTGATCTGCTAAATCCTAATGTTTCTACCACCCTACGTTACACATTCATGCAGTAAATGTCTACTTTTCTTTATCTTTGAGGCTTTTCACACAAAAGCATAACGCACATTTGTTTGTAAACATTTATCATAAACATAATACAAAAACAAATCAGGTTCCAATAATCCTCAACAACAAAGCAACAACCAGAAATTTTAGTAAATAGTGTATTTCCAGAGAATTAACTCCTACTACACCACAAGGATAACACAGAATAATAATTTTAACACCCTCAAATCAAAAACAATCCTAACGACATGACAAGCATGTAAGGGATTAAACACCTTTTAAGAAAGAAAATTGACACTGAACACCAAAAAATGAAGAAAATTTTAAAAGAGGGAGAGAACCAGCTTCACCACTTTTATATACAGGAGCACTGCATCTTAAATTCAACATCTCAACAACCAAAACAAATTTCCCAAAGGAGTCAATTTTGGCAACACATCACATATAACTCCCAAACAAAGCTTCATACTAAAGAAAATAATTTTTCATTAAACGATTTCCACTCAAACTTAACAGAGGAAATATCTTCTGCATACAACTTAAGAACTTAAGGAGTTAAATCTACAAACACAATGGTAAACAGCATGTAATACCTGTAATGCTGCCTCATAAATTAGTCTCTCATCACTTTCAGCAGCCCTTTCATCACCTGCTCCAGCACGATACGCAGATTCACTAGAAGTAGCAAACTGTGGAGATATAGCCTTTCCAAGCATCAGAGGTGAAGGAAGAATCCTATTCCCACCATTTTGATACAAGAAACGATCTTCATCATAACCCCTGCCAAAATTTTCATGAATGTAGCCCCTGTCACTGGACGTGCTAGGTCCTACTCCATGGGGACGGTTCTTATATGCATCATGAAGTTGACTACTGTTTGTGTTATCTTTTAAGTTTCTTAATCTGCTGTCTGGTGCAAATGAAGAAGGAAGAGCCCTTGTTGCTGGTTGAAGAGATGACGGAAGGGTCCTCTTGAAAGCTTGCTGAGATGACATTTTCTCATAATCTGCACCATGAGTATTTGAAATTGGGGAATTAACTGTCTGATGCTGACTTGTGTTTCCATTCTGGGTATGGTAGGAAGGTTCATCTCTTCGTGCAATTATGTGGTTCAGTGTATTGGTGGTGGACACAGGTAGGGTTTGAGGCTTGACTTGTGAATGATTATAAACATTAGAAGAGTTTGGGTTCAAACTATTTGCCCCTCTTGAAGAACTATCCCGTCTAGACCATCCACCATTATCTGCACATAATATTGCATGTACGATGATTAATAATTTAAAAAATATATATTTTAAAAGGGAGCTTTTACTAAAGATCACACACCTGAACTCTTTACAGTAGTAGTAGCCCATTGCGGAAGCGTCCTCCCTGGATCTTCTATCTCCTCCAAGTCATCATCTGATGAACTAATATATATACACCCATCCATGAAATCAAAATAAGAAATTCTCTTTCCTCAGCCACCCGAGAAACAGAACCATTAAAATGCCAAGCCAACCTGTAGTAAAAAGTTATTATGAACATCCCATTCAACATGACAACAAATGATAAACCCATAGTTAATAGTTTAAATCTCGTCAGATAGTAGTGCATAGCAGCTAACTCTGAAAATGCTATAGCAGGAAGCGGGATGACCATTATTTTAAATATTATACTACAAACTAAATAATGTATACACTACACATAAAATTACTCAAAAAATCAAAATTAAAGAAATTCATGATAAATAATAAGTCACACAATTGCCATCAATCTATCAGCAATAAGAACATAGTGATGAAGTCAAAAAAACAAAGAAAAATGATGGTAAAATTAATAGAAAAGGAACATAACAAATTAGATAATAAAAAAATCAGAAGAATGTGAACTGGAAGTCTAAAGGAAGGCGAATGTGAAATGGGGTAACAATAGTCCTATAAATTGTGAAGGAGTAGAGTTCATGACATAGGTAAGTTTTGTGGAATATTTTACCCCAAAAAAAAACAAAATAATGATGTTTCAGGGGTAAAAAAAATGGATTTTTTAAGTCTACATCATGATAGCATCGTTATAGCACGCGAAAAGCCACTATTACGACTGCTATTGCGGCCACTATCCCACTATAGTGCCGCTATACCGCACTATTGACTACTACGAATAAAGCTTCCCCAAACGAAAACACCTTCACTCACAGCTGTTCTGTAGGGCTTTGATATTAAATCAGAAACTCAACCCCCTAAAAGAGAACAAAATTTCCAAGTTCTATTGGTGAAATGATGAATATGGCCCACATTGTGAAGCATCTACTTGAAACTTGAACCATATTCCAGCTTCCTTATTAAACAGATATTCATTAACAAGGTAAGGGAAAAAAACTAAACAAAATAAAATAAATACGACGTGAATCACAGTAGAGGAAAATAGCATTTATCTTGTAGCAACCCACCTGAGGGTACGTCTTGATCCATAATTCCCAATTTTTTACAACAAGCAAACGCAATTAAGAGATTACAAAAATTTGATCATCAATCTCATTATTCCTTTTTCATGTAAATCTAAACAATAAATGGGAGGGGGAAAGAAAGGGAAGTATAACACCACAATGACCACATAAATATCAATACATTATCAGAGCAACCCTAGGAATAAGTGTTGAAGCAAATGGGTTCCATTTTTGAAATTCTTTTTCAGATAAAAAAAAAATTATTGACAGAAGAGAAGAAATATTGCAAAATAATTAACAATATATTGTGACTTAGATTAAAGGACAAAACATCAAAAACAACATCCATCTATTTTCATTGAATATTAGTAAAAAAAAAATAAATGCCCCCAAGCCAGCATTAACAGTCCCACTGCAAAGGCGGTATGAACTATGAAATTCTCTCATCCATCCATCTATCTTAAAAGACTTTTCCAACCAACTACATATTAAATTCACAAGTAGAGCTCAAATCAAAACAATCAGAGCAAGAACTACAGAAATTTTCCTCCATGTAAAAACCATAAAAAGAAGTACATCACCAAAATAAAAATCCTCCTCTTATCTATCAGTCTGCCACCCTATCATCAATCAATTCTAACGAAAGTACATCATCAAATTGTTCTGAAATCCATATTAAAACGCAAACAAAGACAATTACCACTAACATATACACGACCGTCGTGCCTAAGCTTTAAATACATGACTTTCCACCCATTAAAATAAAAAGTAAATGTATTTCCACCATTGAAGAAATCCATAACGACAATTGTAAAAAAAAAAAACACCAATGAAAATAAACATCCAAATCAGATCAACCGCATTGCAAGGGGAAGAGTGGAACCAAAATTCAAAACGTGCAAAACCACCAAAACCTCAACAGTTGCAGAAAAGGGAAAGGTGGGAATCGAGGAATTGTTACTGAGTAGTTGATGATTGCCTTTTGATTTGAGAAATGGGTAAAAAAAAAAAAAAAAAAAAAAAAAAAAAAAAAAAAAAAAAAAAAAAAAAAAAAAAAAAAAAAAAAAAAAAAAAAAAAAAAAAAAAAAAAAAAACGATCTTTGGAGAAGAAATTTGAGAATTCACAGAGACTAGGGTTCTCTCTAGTTTGACACCAAGACGCAGTAAAAGAAGATAAAAACGACAGAGGTTTGAGGGAGTAGAAGTTCACTTACCCAGAATCTGGGGAAAACACGGAATGAGAGATTAAACTTCGACAACAACGATGGTTCACGACTAAACTTGCGCCACAGTCTTACGTCCCGGTTTTTTTGTTTTTTGTCCTCCCTCTTATATGTAGTATTTGTACACCTTGACAACTAACTTTTAACTTTACTTTCAAAAAAATAATTTCATTAATAAATAGTTAAATAAAAGTTGCAGAAATTTTATAAATAATAATTAATATGTAGCGATTTACTTGGTATTTTATTTTTCAAATCATATAAAAATTGATTGTAATCAAATATATAGTTGTTTGTGAGAGAATACGAAAATGGTTTAAAATATTTTTTAAAATTTATAAAAATAGATTATAATTTATATGAAAAATAGTTTAACTATTTTCCTTTTTGATAATAAAGTCAACTTATATATAAGTAATTGCATGAGAAAATTTTATTTAATAAACGCTTTATTAGGCTGATTATTCAAAACATAAGGATAAATTAAAACAAAATCTTGTGTCTAAATGATCTACTCTTTATTATATATAGAAAGAATGTAATTAATTGTTTTATGTAATTTTTTAGGCGGGAATGAGAAGACAAGGATAATAGACAAGTGAGTAATCCCCGTATGAAAAGTGTAGCTGATAACATGCTTGTCTTTTTCAATAATCTCTTGTGTTAAAAAAATCATCACTTAACAGTCTCAATTAAAAAGTTAAAGGTTGTTTGTGTTGTTAAGTACATGGATAAAATCATCTTTGATTTTTGAAATTTACATTTAATTCTTGTATAAAGGTTGTTTGTGTTGTTAAGTACATGGATAAAATCATCTTTGATTTTTGAAATTTACATTTAATTCTTGCATGAGAAGTGTGAACCATAATGTATTTGTCTTTTTCAATAATATCATATCTTATGAGAAAGTTCACCATTTAGAAATCTCGATTAAAAAGTTGAAGATTGTTTATGTTGTTTCATATATATGGAGATAAAATTATCTTTAACTTGTGAAAATTAACCACTTTTTTTCTTATTGATATATTTCTAGATATTCAAACACATCACACATTTAAAAAGAATTATCACCATTTTATTCAATATCATTGCATAATCTCATGTTAAGATGGTTTGATACTTATAAAGTATGTTATTATGAGTCCCACTTAAAATATTTGATTGCATGTTTTGTAGTCTTATGAAAAAAGGGAAGAAATTGAGAAGCACATTGAGGATAATTTGTTAAAAATTATATCATGATACAATATATATGAAAATTTGATTTTTAACCATATTTAATGATATTTTGTGATCTATAAAGTTTACATCACCTAGTGAAAAATACTTTGTTCATGTTATTATCGTGTTTTTTCACTTTAAATTTAATAATGACAAGACATCCTTTAGCTTAAATAAATTTTAGCAGTTTTTGTTGTTGTTTTTGTACCAAACAATGATGCTTAATAATATTCCAAAAGATGACATCACCAAATTATGAATATTATTGGCGCAAAAATAAATGACTAACAGCTATTTAAGTCGTTCTCGATAGACTAATGTAGACCCATAGCGTGGGAGAAAGTTTCAACTCCTATTATTTCATAAAACGTGTGAAGTGGATAGTTATATATAGGAAAAACGATCCGTATTTGACAGTAAACATAGAAAATAACCATGAATCCACAAGTAATCACCCAAATCTTTTCCGGTTTGACAAAGAACACATGCTTTAACGGGGTATGAATATTTCCCAATTTTTTAAACAGGGATTAGAATGGATACAATGATGGGTATATAACTACCCAGTTGTACTTGTACTTGTACCTACCATGTTACAATTTTTTTACAATTTGTTTTGTTACAACATATCATGGTTTTAAGTTGTGGTTGAGACTACAATTGCAATTGCGATTGCAGGCACTGTTGTTGTGAATGGCCACACCTATTCAACCATTGACACTTAAAAGTTATAATAGAATATTGAAATCTGAATCTTGTTTTCTTTTACTTTTTTTTTTCCAACAAGGTAGAATAAAACAATGCTAAGGTTTCGTTGCGGCTCCAATACGATTCCATTGCGGCTAGGTTACAAATATGTTGCAACATTTTCATATGATTGACATTTGCATCGCAATTGTGGTTGAGAACCACAATTTAGAACCATGCAATATATATATATATATATATACACATAACTTACAATTGCATGTGTTTGTGTATATATATTAAGCTACACACGTGTGTATATATATATAAGATTTTATTTTCATGTTTTTCTTATATTTTTTGAAAATATAAATTAATTAGTTTAGTACTTAAACAATTTAAATTATGATAATTTAACTAAAAATAATTTAATTATTTATTGTTTATTTTTTTATATATATTTTTTAAATAAAAATATAATTAAATACTTTAAATATAATTTTTTTAAAATATAAGTAAATTAGTATAATAAAAAGTGTTACGGTGGATAATATGAGAGTTTCTCCGAATCCAATAAAACACGAAAGAGATGAAGATGAATATTACAATTTTAAGCCTCAACCCGCCTCTGCCTTTTGTGTGGACAGTGACCAGAAGGACAAAATCCATCCTTTCCCCCATATTGTTATCATACTTAAGTGTCAACTTAAAAGTGGTTTTCTCAACAATGAAAGAAAAAAAAAAAAAAAAAAAGAGAGACTCCAGTCAAATTTATCATTTCCATCTATTTATTTTTCATTTACAACTTTATTTGTCACTTTATTTAGTGCTTTTTTCCAGTCATTTATCACATCACTTTACCATAGTTCACTAACAGTGGTAATTTAGTATAAACTTTAGTTCAAGATTGATAAAAAGCTCTTTGAAATGGGCGAAAAACTTAGTTAAGAGACAATCTTTCCTTCTCAAAAATAAATTGTCTGAGGAAAATTAATTCTTGGTAATTTGTTATTTTGTGACTGATCAATAACAAATTTCACCTCCTACAACTATTAATATAAAATTATCTTAGTTTCAATTATGGATAAGAATCTTTCGTATTCAAGTGGATCAAAGCTTTATCAGGAATTTTTTTTATAAGAATATTTTTATTTTTTTCTAAATTTATTTAAAATAATTAAAATTATATATACAAATTTAAAATCATAAAATCTAAAAAGTAAGCTTATATGTTTAAATTTTTTCCAAATTTATTTTATTATTTGCATAACTACTTTAATTCAAATCAAACAATCTATTTTTTTATTCTCTTTCATCTCTTTTCATTTGTTTACATTTCGCACACTTTCATTTTTTTTCCATCACTTTCTATCAAACAATCTATTTATTTATGTACATTTTTCTTCTAAGTCTTTTTTGCCATTAGTTTGAGCTGGATTTGTTTCATGCTGAGACCTACACTTTTCTTCCACTCTCTTTTGCCATTGTTTGAGCTGGATTTCTAGGGTGGGAAAGTGTGGCATGTGTCCCACAGTAGAAAAGTTATTCTCAGCTGTTACATGAAATGAATTTTAAATTAACGGTTTATTCTTTTTATTTTCTTTCTTTCTTTTTTCTCCTTTCCCGTTTACCCCTTCTCTTTCTCCGGTGGCCACTTCCTCCCAACCCTGTTTCAGTTCCCTTTTATATTTCCTTTCTTCCGCTTTCCTTCTCCTCTTTTCTCTCTCACTCCCCCGCTTGCACTGCTCCGACAAAGTACCGCGCCTTCTTTGCCCAGTTGCGCCGCCGTGCCTGAACCCTTCCCGTCGCGCACAGAAGTCCACCGACCACCGCGACGAAAATGGGCGGCTTTCCTTCGTCTCATCACACTCAGTCTCCAACCCGCGAATGGCGATAACATATTGTCTTTTATTCTTCTTCTCTTTTTATCTCTGCTGGTTCTGTTGTTTGATTTTTTATTTTTTTTTACGTGAATGACATGCACCACCATGTTCCTCTATTTCAAGGTTCAGTGCTGTATTTTTTTCTGTGGTTTGCGCAATTTGAAAGGAGAGTGCCGCCGTAGGAAACATCGCTCTTGGACATTCGCGGGGGCGTCGCAGTTGTTTGCACGGCGTCGGTTCATCCGTAACGGCGTCGTGGTCGTCCGTGGCGAGAAAGATTAAGCAGCAGTAGACTAGTGAGGGCTTGATTGGATTTGTGTGATAAAGGAATGGTAAACAGTGAAATACAAGGAAAAATGTAAAAAGAAAGATTAAAAAAAATAAATATTAGCCATGGATCCAAAACTAAAAAGATCTAACGGTGGAAAGTTACTTTCCTATAGTGGGAAACTTGAATAACTTTCCCACCCTAGAACTTTCAAATACCCACCCCATTTTCACTTTCACGACGGAGTTTAGCATACCAAATCGAAACTCGTTGTGCACCGTGTGTGTGTTAGATTTTTATTTTTCCTTTATTTTTTTTCTATCATTTACCAATTTGTACTTAATGGTTCTGAGCCAAAAACTTCTCCCCACTCCCACTCCTTCGACGCACCATCGTCGACATTGAAAAATCATAATCATAGACGGTGATTTAAAAATGATCTTAAAATACAATAAGAAATTGACGTCGAAAACCCTTCATCGTGCTCCTCTTCCCACTGACAACCTTCCCTGCCGTATGCGTGGGTGCCACCACAAAACTCGTCACTTATGATTTGCGTAAATCAACAGATTTGTTCGCAGATTTAGTTTGGATAAATCACCAAATATATTTTACAGATCTGATTTGTGTAAATCAATAAATTGGATGAAAAGGGAGCACGACCGTAGGAAACCTCGCTCATGGTTGTGCGCGATGGTGTCGTGGTTGTGTATGACAACAACACGGTCATCTTCGACAGCCTCGTGGTTGTTTGTAGTGGCATTAAGTCAACTGTGGCAACATGGTGGGTTTCACTATTATTTGTGGTGATGTCGCGGTCACCAAATATATTTTACATATCTGGTTTGTGTAAATCAATAGATTGGATGAAAAGGGAGTGCGACCGTAGGAAACCTCGCTCATGGTTGTGCGTGATGGTGTCATGGTTGTGTATGACGACAACACGGTCATCTTCGACAGCCTCGTGGTTGTTTGTAGTGGCATTAAGTCATCTGTGGCAACATGATGGGTTTCACTATTATTTGTGGTGATGTCGCGGTGTTCTTCCGGGAAGAGGGTGGAGTGCTTACCAGAGGAGAAAAGGATGGGAGGGTTGAAAAGTCACCGATGGAAGAGAAAATTGAATCAAGGGCAAATAGGGAAAAAAGTATAAGAAAACTAAAAAAAAAAAAAAAAAGCAAAACAATCTGAATCATCTCTTTTTTTTAACAATTAATCTGACGATCCACAACATCCTAACTACATTTTTTGCAAACTCACTCACGGTGCACAAGGAGTTTCTATTTCGCATGCTAGACTCCGTCCACTTTCACCCACCCTCTTCCAGTTTCACCCATTGCCTTAGGTGTGCAATCCAAACTTGTTTTGTACTGTGCGAAACTTAATTTCTCCCCTCTATTCCAGTTTTGCCCTTCTTTTTATTTTTTATCATTCCTTTCCTATTCTCTCATACTTTTCTCTGTTTTGCCGAGGAGAGTGTCACTCCAAGCATAGTCAGCACGACGGAGCCATCAGAACCACCATATACCGTTTTGTCTTTTTCTCTTGCTTCCACCTCGCTCTTTCTCCTTTTCTTCTTCGTTGACGATGGCTTCCTGAGCGCGATGACGATGGATTTCAGATCTTCAATTGCTTCTCGCGCCACCATCGACCACGACTTTCGCATCTACAATTGTGACCTCTTCTCTTCTACAAGATTTTCCAATGCGACTTCGACCCAATACACTGATTTGTAATCTGTTCTCGATTCTATGTTCAAATTTATGTGGAGGATGTAGTTTATGGTGGCGCTGTCACCGTGGCCACGATCTTTGGTTGTGGGATAAGGAAGAAGGAGAAGAGAAAGAAAATAAAAAAAGGAGGAGAGGGGGTAGGGTTGCTGGATGTCCTGTTCGAAGCGGCATGTGGTGGTCGGAGTAAATGAGAAGGGAAGAGGAAAGGAGAAAAAGATGAATTCCGACGGTGCAATTTCTAGGTGGGAGAGCATACAACAGGGATAAGGTTAAATTGGGAAAGATAAAGAAAATAAAGAAAATGAAAAAATAAAAATATTTTTTTTAACCATTCGTTTAAAATTTAATGGATCTGATTGCTCCAAAAATCTTTTGTAATAAGTTATACTTTAACACGACAAAATTTGTCCCAAAAATAGACGATAAAAATACACGTGCAATACATTATGATCATTATACCCAATCATCAATCCATCAAAAAGTCAAGAGTACATCCATCAGCAATCAAATATTTTGGAAAATGATATCAATATTCTCACTTTCTCAGCGTAATTTTAGGCCTTTCACGGTGGAAGATATACATATACCCTTTCGTATTATGGATTATAGATAGCATCTTTTTTTGTCTCAAGGCATCGACACTACTACTACTCTTTCACGAATAATATACAATGATAATAAATTAAATTTACTAAAAAATCAATACAATAACATGACACATATGTTTACACGAGCTGAAATTTGTACATGTATACTTTTTTAGTACATTATGTTATAATCAAGTATTTAAATTGGGATAAAATATATTTTTAATTTCTATACTTTTGTTAAATCTTATTTTTACTTGTTGAACTTTTATAAATCTTATTTTTACTTGTTGAACTTTTATATTGTGTAATTTAGTTATTAAATTTTATAAAAAAATGTTTTAGGATCCGGAATTACTACTCAAATTATTCATTATTTTTAAGTTCGAAGGAATAAAAACAAGTTTTTCTTATAAAGTTCATAGATTAAATTACATAATATACAATTTAAAACTTAAGAAATTCAACAAAAGTACAAGCACTAAAAAAAACATATGTTGTTATTCAAATGTAACAGTTTTGAAAAGTAATAAAGTTAAGCCATATTTATAATTTATTGTAAATATTTTTTATTATCTAAAGAGCACTTGAAAAGTGTTACTTATATAAAATAATTATTATTATTATTGTAACGGTACATCCGAAAGTGTAAGCAAAAGTTCGTTCAATTAATTGATAAATAACTTATTCATAGCTTTAAAACATGTGAATTTGATTTTTGTTATCTCCCGTCCGGTACCGTACCCAATGGCCATGTCCATGTGCGTAGCGTTAGGTTAAGACTTTTGACCCTCCTTTTCGTTCTCTCACAGCGCCGTATGACCTGACCTGACCTCAGAGAGAGAACAAAACAACTACACTATTATTGCCCTCGTTTCCTCAATTCCAAGGAAAAAGCTACACTTCAAACTTCCCCTCCAAGCCATCCACAGTGCCACTAGATAGACCAAAGTACCAAACAAACAAACAAACATAAAAAGACACAAAAACTCCCCATCCTAAGTCCTAACCTTTTGCACTATTAACACTTTGCTTTCATCTCTCTTTCTATTCTAGCTATCTGCTGTGCTGTGCTGAAGCGGAGATGGTCATGATGATCATGTGTTGCGGTTTTGAATTTGAGCCACGCGTGGTGGTTCTGCATGCCAAGACAAGGTTCAGGAGTTTGTTTTGGAGGGTCAGGGCATATATAAAGAAGCAGATGAAGGCTCGCTCCAATAACAACAACAACAACTACTTCAACTATGACCCTTTTAGTTACTCCCTCAACTTTGACGATGGCAATTTTCGCTTCTTCTTAATTTTGCCCAACACAACTACTAATTATCTTGCACCACAACCACATCACTAGATGAAGATTTACTAGGTCACTTCACTTGTTTGTTTTTTTTTTCTGTTTCTCCATCTAATTCTGTAGTTTCTGCTTCATGGTTCCGTGTGTGGACTTCCTGCTCGTGCTTTTGATGTTGCATCTATCAAATTGGAAGATTAGTTTTATTTCTGTTTTACTACTTACCCTTCTTCTTCTGCTATACTTTGCTTCCTTTATATTTCTTGGCCAAAGGCATGCATCTTTTATTTTCTGTGCTCAAGATACTCATTTTACAAACCATATAGCTAGCTAGCTTACAGGGAATATATAGTTACTTTTCCAGGAATTTGCAGCGGTCACTGCATAGAACCAATCTAGTTAGTCTTGACATTTTGGAGTGCATGGTTTTGAGAAACCATCTAAATGCTTGAATCTTTGAAGGGAAGGAGGAGGATCGTGATTTTATTTTTTTAAAAAATGTTTCCAAATTTTTCCCAAGTGGTGGTAGTCTACAGGGATGTATGCATAAAAAAAAGAAGCTCATATTCTACTATCTTCTATCTATCTTCTCTTCTATCTTTCTATCTTCTATACAATTAACAATGTAAACTGAAAATTACCTCCTTTATCCACTGATGCTGCCTAAGATTAGTTAGTTTAGTCTTCTTACATAATGTTACTAATGACTTCCCCTTTTTGATAAGTACACTACAACCTTTCTTTTTTAAATCTTAAATATTTATTATATTTTTTCTTTCATTCATCTCTTTTACACGTTGTCTCTTTAAGGCTAGGTAGCAAGATTATCCTTGTATACACAAAAGGGTATCATACTAGTAAATTAGTAAAAATATGTCAAATAAAAAAGTGATCTAACTATAAGAATAATTTTCTTATAAAATTTTTTTAATAATAGTTATTACAAAGTAAGTCTAACTTTAAATATAATTGTTTTGATTATACTGATTATCTAAGATGATTTGTTTAACCTCATTTTTACCTTCCACAAGGACCACAACCATAAAATAAAACCGTACATTAAAAAATCAGGTATTAAGTCATTCATTAGTTTTTTCCTTCTCAACATGATGACATGTCTGTAATAGTATACTTTGGCCTCAAATATAAAACATCTACTTTACACTAATTGGAAATTATAGTTAGTAGTATTTAAAGTATACCAACATTTAAAAAATAAGTATTTTTCTTAAATTATCATTTCTTGAAACATGATACAAAAAACAAAAGAATTATCAAAATAATATCTCAATTAAATGAAGGACAATTTATATATTGTATAATTAAATGATGTAAAATTAATTAAAATTTATTTATATTTGAGATCAAGATATAAAATATTGTTTTTACTTATATTAGAAATCGAAGAGAGTAATGTTTTTAAGTAACACGAGCCAGGGGTGTTCACGGTCTGGATTGGATCCATTTTGAAGCAAAAAATCATCCGATCCAATTTTTTCGGTTTGGTCATTTGATCATCCATTCGGTTTGAAATTTTTTTCAAATCCGATCCAATCCAATCCAATTTTTTTCGGTTTGGATTGGATCGATTTTCGATTTTTTAAAAGTCTAAAAATAAAACTTATGAGACTTATTTTTATCAAAATAAGGAGTATCTAACATAAACAAACACATTCATTGGACAAAAATAAACATCATTTTCTAATTTTCATTAGACAAACACGTTAATTGGACAAAATAAGGAGCAATGTATTGGATTTTTGGTTTTTAGGCTATGACGGGGAAATAGGCCCAAGTAGATAAAGGGTAAGGAATGATTTATAGTTGGATCGGTTTGGATTGGATCGGTTTTCACAAGCCAATCCGAAAACCGATCCAATCCGGTGAAAATTTTCGGTTTTTTTTCGGTTTTCGATTTTTCGGTTTTCGGTTATTTCGATTTTCGGTTTTTCGGTTCGGTCGCCGCGGTTTGCATCGGTTTGGATCGATTGATGAACACCCCTAACACGAGCTTTCAATTTAAGGATTTTTGTTACTTTACGGGTACAAATGGGCAAAGTCACGGTTAAAAATGACAAAATTGTATGGAATGAATGGGCCGGAGTAAAATGGCCCAATGTAATGTGGGGTAGTGTGAAAAGAAAAAGAGAATGAATGGGCCCAATTTTTTTAACTTAACTTAGCTTGAGGGAAAAACTTTATACACCCAGAAAAAGACTAATACACCATTCCAATACAGTGCATTTCTAAAAATACTCTCGCTTTATTACAGGCTTCAAACATACGGATTCAGAAATCTGTAAGGTTCTTATGAATTCGCGAATCCGTATGAACCTTACGGATTCGCTAATCCGTAAGTTTTTTTAAGTCATACGGATTGGACAAATGGTCCATACGGATTGGCCCAATCTGTAAGTAAGTTTTTTTTAAGTTAAAAAATATTTTTCCAAATAATGACACATGTAAGTTTCAAACCTGCAACCTTTACGTTGTCAACATGACACTTCAACCAACTAAACTAATAAGTCAATTATGCTAAAAGTCAATTAATGTTGATACATATAACATTAATTTTTTTTAATGTATATTTAATACACGTATAAGTTTACATAATAAATTTTGTAACAATTAATTTTGATCTAATAATTAAAGTATTTTTTACATATAAAAATCATACTTTTAAATAAAAATCATAATTTTAATAAAAATTTGCAGGTCTAATAAAAATTATATTTGTATTTACAGGTTAAATTAAAATTTATATCTGTATTTACAATTTATTAAATTTGCAAATTTTTATTAAACTTATGATTTTTATTTAAATTTATGATTTTTATATGTAAAAAATACTTTAATTATTATATCAAAATTAATTGTTACAAAATTTATTATGTAAACTTATACGTATATTAAATATACATTAAAAAATTTAATGTTATATGTATCAACATTAATTGGCTTTTAGCATAATTAACCTATTAGTTCAGTTGATTGAAGCGTCGTGTTAATAACGTGAAAATCGCATGTTCGAAATCTATATGTGTCATTATTTGATTGTCCAATCCGTATGACTTAAAAAAAAACTTATGGATTAATGGATCCGTAAGGTTCATACGGATTTGTGAGTCTGTGCTTGTATAATGCGGGATACTTTGATCATTTAAAAAAGTTGAAATGGTGTATTAATCTTTTACTGGGTGTATAAAGTTTTTCCCATGGCTTACCTTGACGTCGACCCAAAAAATTGATACGATGGATCGGCGCGAGCGTGAATGCAAAAATGGAAATGGAAAGGGAAAAATGCGCAATCATTGGCGCTAAAACAAAAACCATGGCTATTCGATTTTCCCTTCTTTCATTTCATATCATAATTGTAATCGCATTCAAACCCAGCGAGCGAGTGAGGGCATTGTTGTTTAGGTACAGAACTAGGACACCACGATAACAAATGGCATCATCTCAGTCGAGGGAGAGAGTTGACGCCGTCGATTCTCGCGCTGCGTCCGTTCTCCTTCGCGCCAAAGATGGAAGTGCTTTTGCTCGATGGTTCGTTACTCTCTCTCAACGCTTTTAATCGATTAGTTTCAATTCATAAGCGTTCTCCTATTAGGTATTATATTTCCGATTGATTGATTGCGCTAAGCTGTTTATGTTTTTTATTTTATTTGCGATTCGATGACATTGAGAAGCGTCTTTCACTTCAGCTTTTGTTATTTGTGTTTGCTGATGTGATTCTGTCGTTGCGTGTGTTTTCTTTGCAGCGACGACTGCAAGAAGAATGTACCGGTTGCACTCATCGACATGCACAGTTGCAGCCTTGAAGCTAAAATTAAAATGAACCTAGGTATGTATATATAATCGATTCTTCCATTTCTTCAGTTACTTTGTCACTTCTTGATTTTGTTTGGTTGTTCAGATGCTCAAGTTGTGGAACAGGCTGCTGGAGCTAAGAAGCCAGAGAGGTGATTCCCCCCGCATCTACCTACTTTCCTCAATCTGTGTTTATAAACGTTTGGATTTGCTCTTTTTCAAAATGTGTAGGAAGAAGCCCAAATCCAAACAGCCTAAGGCAAAAAAGGCTAAAGTTGAGAAGGGGAAGAAGGTCAAGGATCCTAACATGCCTAAGCGTCCTCCCACGGCCTTCTTTGCCTTCTTGTAAGGATTATTTTGCTTGTTAATGGTGCTGTGGTTTTACTAGAGTGTCTGATTAAGTTAATAATCTGTTGCAGGGATGATTTTAGAAAATCTTTCAAGGAATCTAATCCTGATTCTAAGGATGTTAAAAGGGTAAGCAAAACTTGTTTTTGCCCTTTTTGGTTTTCACAAGTGAATTGGGGTTCGTTGATTGGCTTATTTGTTATGGATTTGTAGGTTGGTAAAGAGGCTGGTGAGAAGTGGAGGTCTATGACTGATGAAGTAAGTTCACATTGTTGTGTTTTGGTTCAAGTGTTTCCTTAATTTATTAACTGTGTGATCTTGATCAACTGTCATGATATGTCTTGATTCTCCAGGAGAAGAAGCCTTATTTGGATAAAGTTGCTGAACTTAAGGCAGAGTATGAGAAGGCTATGGAAAGCTATGAAGCTGGTCAAGATGAAGAAGTATGCTTATAGATATTGTTTTTATTCTAAATGTGCTTTTATATGATGTTAATTGTTTATTCTTCCCTCGTTCTAAAGATGTTGTTTTTGGTTTAGGATCAAGCTGGGTCTGACAAGGAAACCTCTGATAAGGAAGCTGCTGCAAAAGAAGTTTAAGAAGAGCTAACTGACGAGGAGTAATGGTGGCATTTTGGCCCTCCTAAAACCTGATAACTATTGTTTTAAGGGCCACATAATTGCTTAGACAGACTAGGGTTGTAAATTTTGGAACATGTTCTCGTTGGAGTTAAATGCTGTTGAAATCCCTGCGCAATATCTTTTTTTTTTTTTTTTTGTAATGCTCTCTTGTAATGTACATGAATGGTAGTCACCTTGTTTTCTACAAGAGGCTTGTTGGTCTCTTTCAGTGGTGATTATTGCTTGCATATATTTGAGCCTGAGGCAATTGGTAAATAGTCTGATGGCTACAGCGGTATTCATGAGATTGACATGTGCGTTGCATTCAGTACTAGGAGTTGCTTTGCTCTGTGTTGGCTTGATTCACGCCATGCTTTTTTTGTTGGATAAGATTCTTTAAGGGCATGGTGTACCCTCAGCACCGTGGTCAACCTTTAAAAGCAAGGTCCACATGTGCTGGGGTTTTGCAGTGACATTTTTTTAGTGTGCCCACACAATATATAAGCCGTTGAGACTATTCTAATATAGAATCTAAAGCACGTTATAAAATGAGTGCATATTTTATTAAAAATAATATTGAATTATAAATTGAACTTAAGCATTGTGGTCGACCTTGAAAAGAAATATTCAAAGGTGGTAGTGCCCCTATTCTATTTTGCTCATGTAACAATGGCACAAGGCATGAGCATATGTAGTACTATGATAGAGTCAGCATCTCACTGACCCATACTCCTTTGTTTCATGCATGGTTGTAAAGGTTTGCCACATAAGCACAAGTTGTGGGCGTAAGCAACCGGTCGAAAGATGTTGAATGGTCTAGTTTGTGGTATTTCGCCACACAGCCTGTTTGCCCTGAAGTTTGCATGCTTTAGACCAGTTATCTGTGACAAGCTACTTGGTATTTGCCCTGTTAATCCGTTTATAGATACATCAAGCCATAGTAGTTTCAGCAACTGACGCAGACTTGAAGGGATGGTACCCAGTATGTGATTTCTTGAAATGTCCAGTCTCTCAAGATCTATCAAGTTTGAGATAGAAACTGGGATTGGACCTGATATATTGTTGCTCCCCAAGTTTAGCACCTTCAAGCTTGAGCCTTCCACAAATTCTGGAATGTGACCTGAAATAAAATTGTTTGACACGTCTATAACCTCCAAAGTGCTGCTTGTCCTGTTATTTATGATTGTTGATAGTGAACCGACCAGCAGATTAGCATGCAAATCTATGGAAGACAGTTCTGTTGGCAATTTGATTTCAGAAATGTCAAACCTCAACTGGTTGTTTGAGAGCTTGACCTTTTGCAAGCTGGACATATTTGTGAAGAAATTTGAAATACCATCAACCAGATAGTTATCTGATAGGTCAATTGAGCTCAAAGAGTCAGGTCTTCTGAAGTGTGGAAGATCTCCCTTCAATTTGCACCCAGCTAGATGGACATCTTTGAGTTGCTTGCTTCTGATCCAATCAGGTACAATTCCAAGGCTGAGATTATTGTAAGACATGTCTATGCACAAAAGGGCAGGGATACCCTTGGAAGGGATCACTGGTAAAGGATCTGACAGACAATTCCTTGATACATTAAGGTACCAAAGGTTCTGTAATCTTGATATGGACAGTGGAATATGCCCTGTGAGCAGATTGCCACTGAGTTGAAGACTAGTCAGGGATTTCAGATTTCCAACCTGATCTGGAATGTTCCCTGTGAGCTTGTTATAGCTCAATGACAAGTCTAAAAGATTGACAAGGCCGAACAAGGAAACTGGAATTTTTCCGGTTAAAAGGTTAGAGGATAGGTCTAAATAAGTCAAATTTTTGAACTCTCCAAGAAAATCCGGGATGGTAGATGATAACAAATTGTAGCTGAGATCAAAGTATTGCAAATTAATAAGGGTTTTGAAACTAAGAGGGATAGGACCTGTGAGAGAATTCTTGGCTAAATTAAGTTGGGCAAGGTTCCTTAGAGCCCCAAGTGTTGGTGGGATCTGTCCTTTCAGATGGTTCCCACTCAATGAAAGGCTCTGAAGCAAAGACAAACGACCTAAACTTGGAGGAATGCACCCTCCAAGGGAATTGTCTTCCAGAATTAGCTGGGTGAGGTGAGTTAAGTTTGAGAAACTATTAGGAATAAGTCCTGTGATATGCTTCATACCACTTATGACCATTACCTCCAAGAAATGCAAGTTGCCCAGAGAAGGAGAAAGAGTACCCTTCATGTAAGTTTCATCATCATCATCATCTCTCCCTGGTCTTTGAATCTGCAACACGTTTACACGCCCTGTGGATGGATTGCACTGAACTCCTTCCCACCCACCATCGCAGCAGTCTCTGCTAGTCCACGTGGACAGTGTTTCTGTTGTGTCCTGTGAAATGCTTGCTTTGAATCTGAGAAGAGAAGCTCTGTCTTCTTCTGAACAGATTGGTGTTGAAGAGGATGTTGTCTCTGCCACACTTTCTGAGAACTGAGGACTGAGAAGTGAAAATACGAGAACAAGGTCCACAACCCATTTCCCAAGTTGCATTTTTGGAAGGTGTGTCTTGATCAGATTCACGGTGTTGCTGTGTGTGAAGTTGGGATCTGACAAGAGAACTCTGTTTGGGTAAGCAGAGCAAAAGAAAAATTGAAAAGAAGATGAATTTAGGGAGAAAAAGGAAAAGGGTAGAAAAAGTACCACTCCGACATTGGTTTGGTTTAGTCTATTATTATTGTTATTTCACGTAGACGGGAAGGTATAATGATGATGAAAAAATGAGGGCAAGTGGCGTCTGAGAATTATAATCGATAATTGGGGATCTGCATGCAGGATTGAGCAGTCTCTTATTTATAGTTAGAGAAGAAAAAAGCTTGTGAATGAAATGAAATGAAAGGGGATTTCATTTTACGAACGAGCGAGCGAGAGAGAGCCTTGGATCAATTTAAAGGAGTTCACATGGAAAATTGTGACCGTTTGATGGATCATGAGGTTCCTTGGTGTACTTGAACGTTGGAGCGCACTAGATTCAAATTCTTTTCACTGTCGTCGTCCTTTTTATAAAATAATAAAAATTAACCTTCAACCTCAACCTCAATCTCAATCTCGCCTTTGTAACACCCTCCACAACTTACATTATCATTTCTTATTCTTTGCCTTGCAGAATCTAAACCACTTTACCTCACAAAACATACTACCCAACAATCTTCGTTGGCAAAAAAATTAAAATATATTAATTTTAATAAAAATTATAAAAATATTATAGTTTTCAAACTATTTATAATTATATAGCAATCAATCACCCCCTACTAGACGTGTTCAATCAAGTCCTCCTTGGGAGTGACTGGTGTTCAATCACATCCTCCTCGGGCGTGATTCATCAGATGGTGACACGTGTCATTTTGAAACACGTGTCATTTTGCAGAACGATATATATAAACTTCGGAAGGTCATAACTTTTATCTGGAGTGTCCGATTGAGGCGAAACTGGTGGCCACGCGCTCGAAATTGAGAGGAGAAGCTCTAAGCAAGTCCCTAAGGACTTGGTCAATTTTTTTCCCAAAAGATGTCTCTAAGTACCTCAAAATTACGATTTAATCTTCGAACCTTTAAAAAATTTCTTGATTTCTAATTTTTTATTCATTCAATTAGTGAATTGCATGTTATTTTTTATTTTTTAAATTACTTCTCTTAATTTTGAATTCCTTATATTTAGCTAGCCTTTCTCTCTCTCACTCTCTTTTTCCGTGATGTGTGTGGAAACTGCTTATTGATGATTAATTTCATGCTTTGCAGAACTAGGATGAACAAGGGTTACGCTTTTGTGAACTTCACTAAGCCCCAGGAAGCTTGGAAGTTTCTTAACACAACCTCAAATTTGAAATGGGAGTTATTCTAGTCTAACAAGATACATGATGTGGTTATTGTTAGGTTAAATTGCTATACTTTTTCTATTAAACCCAATGATTATGACAATGTTTTTTTTTTGGGTAAAAAAACCCTTATATTTTTTAAGAAAAATCATGAATTAATTACGGAGTTAGAGTATCTTTTGCGTAAAGGCCTAAATAACAAATTTCATTTTAAACAAAAATGAGTGTCAAGTTAATTTAACGCAACGATACTTCTTATAATGGACGAGACTGTTAAAAAAATGATTTCAAGTACAAGGATTAAATTTATAAACAGTTAGTGTTATTGTTGCTTTTTTAATTAATTGCGACTTTTGACTGTAATGTCCGATTGAGTGAAATTAAGAGAAGTAATTAGAAAAAATAAAAATAGCATGCAATTCACTAATTGAATAAATAAAAAATTAGAAACCAAGAAATTTTTTGAAGGTTCGAAGATTAAATCGTAATTTTGAGGTACTTAGAGACATCTTTTGGAAAAAAAATTGACCTAGGGACTTTCTTAGAGCTTCTTCTCTCAATTTCGAGCGCATAGTCACTAGTTTCGCCTCAATCGGACACTCCAGTCAAAAGTTATGACCTTCCGAAGTTTATATACATCGCTCCACAAAATGACACATGTCTCAAAATGACATGTGTCACCATCTGGTGAGTCACGCCTGGGGAGGACGTGATTGAACACCAGTCATGCCCAGAGAGGACATGATTAAACACGTCTGGAAAGGACGTGATTGATTGCTATACAATTATAAATAGTTTGGAAGATGCAATATTTTCGTAATTTTTTTATTAAAATTGCTATATTTTAATTTTTTTTTTCCAATCTTCGTTTCTTTCTTCTTCTTTTTTAAACAAAAACTACTCTTAATTTAATAATAAAATTCTTGTCAACCATTTTTTATAATAAATTTAATTTTCAATAAATTTTAAGTAATAATAAAAATATATTAAAATGTTTAACAGAAATAGAATGCGTTAATCGTTTTTATCACTCATCTACTACACCGCTTTACTTGGATGATGAATGAGGCATACACTAATGTTTTCATTACGACTGAGCCTTGATGTCATTTTCATCCAATCCAACAACACATTCGATTTGTTTTACGGCCTCATTTAAGTCTTAACAAGGGATTGGTTCGTTTATTCTTTACTTAGAGTTTTTTTTTTTCTTCTTTGGATTCCTCTGGACTTTCTTTTTGTTGTTCTTGAAGAAATTCAAAACAAAGTATTCCAATTTTTTAAAATGAGAAGTCATAACAGATAAAATATAATTATAACTTAATTAAAATAATAATAATAATTAAGCTTTTAATAATTCTATAATTTATTATCTATATTGTTATATTTTGAATAATTTATTTTAGTCAATAATTATAATTAAATTTTGAATTAAATTGGAATTTATTGATAACATTGTCTAATCACATATTCACAAGTTAAAGTTTATTGATTTTTATAATGGATATTTTAAAAGTCATAATCTTTTTATTGATTGATATTATAGTTTTTTATCCTTACAATATATAAAGATTAAACTCTTGTCTCATTTTTTTTAATCGTGTTTATTATCACTCTTATTTTAAGAGAGAATAATGGAAAAGTATAATAACTCTTATAAGAAAAAAGAGATAAATAAACAAAAATATATATTATAAAATTAAACTCTAATATTTATAATTCATGTTTCACATCTTAATTCATTTAG
>PYAF01002236.1:2046324-2066479 GCA_007407185.1 Glycine tomentella
TTTTATCCTTACAATATATAAAGATTAAACTCTTGTCTCATTTTTTTTAATCGTGTTTATTATCACTCTTATTTTAAGAGAGAATAATGGAAAAGTATAATAACTCTTATAAGAAAAAAGAGATAAATAAACAAAAATATATATTATAAAATTAAACTCTAATATTTATAATTCATGTTTCACATCTTAATTCATTTAGACTAAAGACATCTTACAATGATGTCAATATTAAATTTATTAGAGTAAAACTTCTTGATCCTTGGATTGGCTTACACATAGCATATTCATGTCGCTATTGTAAAAGCTTAAAAAATTAGTTCAATGTAAAAAGTTAAAAAGAATATTTTTTTTAAAGTACGCTTGACATGTAAGAAATGGTAATCCAAACATGTTAGTAGTAAGGTTATATGACTTGTAACTTACTAATATTAATAACAATTAATAATCTCATCGTTGCTAATTTTGTTTTTCAATAATTTTTTGCAGTAGAAGTGATTTTTGAAGGAGTACTAATAATAAACTCTTTAATACACATTTTTACTAATTAAAAATCATTAAAAATTATGAGTGAAACTTAACTAATAAAAAAATAAAATTCATAAAATTTTATAACTTTTAATAAATTTCAATGAGTAGTAAAATGAGTGTTCCAAACAGTGTATTAAAAATGTATATCTGTCATTTCCATCAAGATGTGACAGCAAAAGGAATTATGTATGTTATTCGGTGTGGATTCCTTTTCAATAAATAGTAATAGTATGGAGCAACTATCACTATTTATTTTTCTGGAAACAGGATGAATATTGACTTTTCCCTATCAGTAAGCATGCTTAGCTTGCTTTCTTTACAGCAATACAATCCCCACTGTTTAGCATTTCAAAAAGCATTAAAATGGTCTATTTTTTTTTGTGGTTCCACATTTGATCTTTCAATCCTGAATTTGTCACGCATTGACTATTCTGTTTTTAATTATTATTATTACTTTGGCTAATGCTCTCGCCTAGCAGCTTAGTGTATTTTTAGTTTGATTTTTTATAGTAAAAATTAATGGATGTTAGTTCAACTTGTATGATTAATCATGTTTATTTAATTTCCTAGATATTTTATTTTTCTATTTAGATGATATGTATCTTTTACTAAAGATAATAACTTAAAGAATAATTAAGATGAAATCATGTTTGAATATATTCGAAACTTGTAATTATGCAAAATCTTTATAAGTATCATTAGTCACGACTCGTTGTTAAAGATTTTAGCTTGCTTATGAATACTTTTACCCACTACCTTTGGCGATTAAGAACTTTTCTTTTTCCTTTTTTAAACATGTTAATGTTAATTTTTTTAGCCATTTATTTTGGGGATCTTAATTAGCATTCATCTCCTCTCATAGATATTTTCATACTCACCACCGTAATGTTGAAGATGATATTCGTTCCGTGACGAGCTGCCCGTTTGACTTTTCCTTCAATTGTCACACAAGAGGGTTGTATGTGTGTCTTTTAATATAATTTTCATTTTCTTTAAAATATGCATTTATTTTTAATACCACTCTTCCCGAGTGTTGCTAGCACTTAACAGAGTCCCTACTCTTGTTGAATTTTTAGTAAAGTTTCAAATCTAAATATCAATAATTGAATATAGAAGTAGTAAGTAACTATTATAAATGAAGACAAATACTTGGATAGTGTTCTTTTTCTTTTCTTTTCCCGTCTTTTGATGCAGAGTATGTGCATGAATCATCTACCAAATCTTAATTACCCTGTCACTACACAAATATGAGTTATAATGATATAAATTATTTATACCCATGAAATAGGATTTTGCATGATCTAACAATCTCTTTCATTCTGTCAAAAAAAAAAAAAATCTTCCATTGTGAAACAAACCTTAAGATGACATGTACATGTGGGATTGAGAGACTAAATTTAAACAACAACTCAGGTAACTTAGGGCGTTGTTTAGTTTCATGGTGGGAACAATTAAATTTAGATGTTTAGTTATTAATAAATAAATTTGATTTTTGTTTCAAATTCTCAATTTCATCAAAGGTGATAAAAAAGTAACTTTTTTTGTTGGATTGATTTTTTTAATAAAAAATTTATAGTAAATTTGCTTTTAATATATAAACATAAATAACTTTAATTGAAAACCAATGTTTATGGAAATCAATTTTACATGCGAGTGTTTGGTTTGACATTTTTCAAAATTGAATTCACAATTATGGAAGCTATTTCTGTTTTTTTGTAGCTTCTAGGTCTTTTTAACTGGCGCCACGTACAATTTTTTTTTTTTTTTTTTACCAACGTAAGTAAACACAAGCAAAGATACCGAATGAAATCATTGAAATGATACAAATATTATTCAGTAAAACAAAACAAGAAGCAAAGATACTGAAAATCAAATTCATTCAAAATGTAAATGCTGATCTAAGCACGCACTTAATTAGTAATGTAGAGCCTCCATTTTGCGTAAAGCCATGTCTTGCGTTGCGACCATACTAATTAACTTGCATTCCCGAAAATGGATGAAGCACCTTTTACAGCCAAAATTGGCAGACAAGAGCAATTAGAGATACGATTCTTTGTCTGTGTAACCACTAGCCACTTTCCTGTGCATAAGTCAACCATAATTTTTTAGTAAAACCAATTCCAATCGCGTCAATGGAAAAATTTGATTAATGTACGAGAGTGTAGTTCAAAATGAAAGTGGTGGTTGGTTATGGTTAGGGTGGGGATGAGCTATATGAAATTGAAAACTAAAATCCGTATTTAATTTCAGCTAATCACAAGATTGAATTGTCTTATTAATCGTCTAATCACAAATCCAAACAAACACCATGGAGGTCCCCTCTGGCCAGTGGGAGTGATGTTTGAATGGTCAAGTTGTAGGCTAAAGCTTCACCAATTACGGATTCTTGTGTTTTTCTTTAAACATCCTAATTACGACATTTTGCTATTCAATGAGACTTCGAACTGTCTCAACAAATTTCAATCATTTCGATCCTTATGAAACTAAATTTTGATCTGAACTTAGTCACTCCTCTTCAATGATGTATTTTTTATGGATCAAACTCATGTTTTTTTCCACAAACTCAATGTCTCTTGTTCACTAAACTATACCAATTGAATGAATTCTAGAGTTGGTTAATATTTTTTTTTTTACAAATAGTAATAAAAATTTATTTAAAAGAAACTTTTTTTTTTCTGAATAAAAACAACATTTATTATTTTTATCAATGTTTGAATAAGTGTTTAACAAACAATATCATTAAGAATAAATTAACATGTGTGGGTTACGGCTAGATTGGAGTGTGCAGGAGGTCAAAGTACGGCTAGATATGTGGGTTACGGCTGTATTGTACATAGCTGATTTTGTAATATTATATCATATTTATTTTATATATCTTGATGTAACCCTATTTACCTATTTGATAATGAAAACAAATGTCTCAATCTCAAAGATATAGATATACTTATTGAACCTTAATAAATTATTGTTTTAAAACGCATTAAATAATAGTATTATATTTACACTTTCAATACCATCGAAAATGTGAATGAACTTGCATAAAGTTGTTCTAATTTAATTATTGATTTTAAATCTTTGCACTTTCTGTATATAATTTTTTTTTTTTACACTTTACGTACATTATAATTAAATTCATGTTAATTATCCACTTGGTCAAGAGAGAGGCGAAAAGGCGTTATGCCATTAACAAGTGGTAGTGGATAACTGGATATGTGAACTGTGCTGTACTCTCTTCAAGTCTTTTGTGCAATATGTGACAATGAATCAAATCAATCAATGATATTGTAATAGCAGTGTTTCTTTTTTGTTTTGGGTTGGGTTATGTTTTTCCTGTAACTGATTCAAAATTGATGAGCGAATGGTGTTAGATTGCGCTGATTGCGCCATCAAAGACATTGGTCCATATGGGATGATTGTTGTTGAACTGAAATTTGGATTTTGGAGACTTTTAAGTAGAAGACTTTTAAGACAGACACCGTCCCAAATTTCTTAAAAGCTAAAATTATAGTCCAAACGGGTAAGGGGTCCTACACGTCATTCTCACCCACTCATTTACAACGTTGGTTATAAAATGATGTATGGAAATCTTGTGTAGAACAGACAGATTAGCTGCAGGTAGGGAACATGGGAAAAAGTTTAAGAAGAAATATATGATTTCTTATATTTCTGAGTTGTTTCAATTTCAAATGGTACTTGATAATGCCGTTGGTTTAGGAGTTGTGTCTCCACTCTCCAGGTTTATTGATTTTATGTATTTGAATCTTTTGACTCACTTCTTAAAAAAAAGGTATATATTTTCATTTTTGAATAAATAATATTATATGAATTGATTTTTTATTGTTATCCAATATCAATTTTTCATGTATAATAAAGCTTTTTTCTGGAGCGCCTCAAATCTACATCCACATACAACACATGAACAAAATAAAGAACAAGAAATTACAGTACTCTGATTATATTTGAGATTTTTTTTTTCTCTTTAGTAAGATTATCTTTAAAGTGAGCAAGAGTATAATCATTCTTAAGTTTTAACGAGTTTTAATTTTAAATTGAACAAACAGTGAATATCCTCATATTCCTTCACTGTAGAGATAAAATTGAAGAAAACTCAACCTGGCTAAATGTCTCGATGATTACTTATAAAAAAAAAATGAATCAATTTTTTTATATAAAGTAAAATCAATTTATGTAATTTAATAATTTTAGAATTTTTCTCGTTTACTTTCTTCAAAAGTTAAAGCGCAGTTTGGATTTAGAAAATATTTTATGTTTTCTTTTTTATTTAAAAATGTCATCCTATTTTCACTTTATTTCTTGTTTTCAAAATTTTGTTCAATAAATAATGAAACAGCTTTTTATTGTTTTTATTACTGCCTGTTTATATTTTCAATTTTCAGTTTTTCTTATGCAAATTTTTTAAAATAGGAAATAAAGTGAACAGAAGATGGTGTTTTTGTCATTAAAAATGAAAACAAAAAACATTTTTTTTTGAACAAAATGGTCCTTATGGTTCACAAGCTGATTCATTAATTTTTACTTTTTCTATATATATATTATTGTTATTTATATTTTAAAATTTGACTTAAATTTAAAAATACCGATAAAATACACCAGAAACTTGAGAGAAGTTACCTTCCCGACTTAGAAGAATGGCCAGCACCAAACTCGCATTTAAACAGCAATATGTTATCATCAGTCTTCGATTCCCTCAGTTTTGCCACAAACTTGACAGGTTCAGAATATAAAACTCGTGTGTCTACGTACAAGCACATAATAAGAGATGCACATAGATGATACATTTGTCAACTCTACACACTTTCGGACAAACTAATTAACTATTTCCCCTTAAAAAAATATCAAATCCAAACACGCACAAAAATACAAAATCCTTAATTAATTGCCACATTCTCCATTAGTAAGATATATTACTATTGACTTAAAAAAAAAAAAATATTACCAATAGAATTGCAACAATGACATGCTTTCTGAATTGCAAAGATAATTTCAGATTTTCTTCTAAAGTTGTTTGCAATGCAATTCCTAATTAAGAGGACCCAAACGTCTGACAATATAAGCTCTCACTAAGAACCATATTGCAGTTGATCTCACTCAAGCAATGGATGATAGATTTAGAGCCTTCATGATGAAGACAAAAGTGAAGGCATCTTCCCGGAGCTTCTCAAATCTACATCCACAGTACATACAACATATGAAAGAAAAATTTCAGTAGGATGATATACTTGAGTTTTTTTTTTCTTTTTCTTTTCTTCAACTATAAGAATATCTTTAAATAATCACACCAATAAGCAATTACAAAACACATCAAATTTTTAAACAACATTAAATTATCAAATTTTATATATTGAATTTCAGACCATGTTTTTCACCTCTTAATTCACACATAAACACAATACTTCACATAATTTATTTTTATAATTTTCTTACTAATTTTAAAAGCTTTATTTTTATATTTTATCTTTAAATTTAATAAATATGTAATGTTACCTTTAAAATAATTATCATAGAATTCAATAAGTTAACTATCGATTTAAAAACACAATATACCCTTTGTACATATCCTGTTTACACAATAAAATCATGCATCTTAATTATTTTTTTTAAATTACTCATAATCCATATAAGAGAAATGTATTAATTTTTTTTTAATTCAGAATACTATTTTAATTGATAAAAAAATATTGTGACATAGAACAATGTTTATCCAAGTCATAAACAAAAAGTTGAACCTTATTAGGATTTCTAATTTTCTTGGGTCTCCATATTTCTAAATTTAATATTGTTAATAAAAAAATGGGCAATGAAAAAGTTATCCTCTGAAACGGATCCACCCAATTCAACTTGGAGAAAAATAATTTCAGACATTTTTCTGAAAGATAAGCAACAAATTCACCATCCTTAATTGCCACATCCTTCACTAGTATTTGCACCAATGACATGCTGAGATTTTATTCTGAAGTTGTTGGCAATGTAATTCCTTGAGATGATTGTTTTTACGCAGTTGATCTCACTCAAGCCATGGATGTAACAATCGGTCTAAAGCCGACTAGTCATGTTTAGAAGCTTCATGATGTATGCATAAGTGAAGGCATATTCCTGGAGCTTCTCAAATCTGCATCCACATACAACACATGAACAGAAAAAATAAATTACAGTAGTCTGATTATATTTGAGAAAAAAAATCTTTTACGTAACATTATATTTAAGTTATGCAAACACTCACGTAATCATTTTTAATTTTGTCAGATCATATTAAATTAATAAAAATTGTTTTGATTCACATAATTTATCTTTATAATTTTCTTTTTCTTAATTTTAAAAGTTTTATCTCTATAATTTATTTTTACCTTATAAAATAATTTTCACATTATTAACAATGAAATCTTCTATTATATTTTCTTTCTTTTAGGAAAAGTGATTTTTATCATTGTTTAATAACAATGATACTTTTTTATTATTAATATATATTTTTTTAAAAAAATTGACTTAAAATTTAAAATACCTCAGAAAATACGAGAAATCTGAGAGTAAATACCTTCCCTACTTAAAAAAATGTCCAGCACCAAGCTCGCATTTAAACAGCAGTATGTTAGCATTAGTCTTCATATCCCTCAGTTCTGCCACAAACTTCGCAGGTTCAGAATACAAAACCCGTGGGTCTACAATATATCTTTCCAACACACAGAAATAATGCCTTGGCTTTAAATATAAAGTTCACATCAGGAACAGTTTCGTTACATGAACCACATCATGTGCCTACCATTTAATCATGCTGTAACAAGAATTTTTTGATAATATTTCTGTGCCCATAACATGCTTCTAGCATATAATAGTTTTTAAGCTAAAAAAAAATCAAGAAATCAATCATAATTTATCAATAAATGCTAACATAAGTGAAAGTTTTCATTATATTATCTTTATGATTTATTCTTTGAATTTTTATAACAAGAAACCAAGAAAAGAAGAAAGAAAGTAAAATCAAGAAGCTTATGTATTTCAAGATTTGATTAAAGATTTCACAAAAATAAAAGATAAGAGAAGATTTTTACACCCTAATTATAAATAAGAACTTAGGAGGCCAAAAGAAATACACAGAGACACTTATGTACAAACTGGCACAAATTTGGAGGCTGCTACATATAGACTTACGTAGAGCAAAACAATAAGTGAATAACTAAACAAGAGCAAATAAAATGAAGAAAACCTATAATAATAATAATAATAATAATAATAATAATAATAATAATAATAATAATAATAATAATAATAATAATCACCCTACTTATCACATGATTCATTTTATTAACAAATAAATATTACGTTAAACATTAGATCCGTCTTACATCATATAGAATTTGGAACTAGTTTGCACATTCCTAATACCATGAAATGAATATCACATCAGATCCGTCTTAAAAATATTGAGTTAAACATCAATTTTGCTCCTTAAATTGACACTATGAATTAATTTGATCCCTAATATTATAGAAAAATAAATTTAGTTTCCAAATTTTGCAATTATCTATCTATTTGATCCTGGGAATTGGCATTACTGGTCAATTTGGCTTCTTAAAACTTAACATTACCAAATCAATCAATCAATTTAGTCCCCAAATTTGGCAACTTTAGTCCTTGAGAGTGAACCCTACTGACTTCGTACAATGACCATCCCCTATATCCTTGCATAATGAGGAGTCTTCTTGCATTCCCTATATCCTTACATAACGAGGAGTCTTCTTGCTCCAGGGTACGTTAGTTTTGTTAATTTAATCCTTATTTGACAGTCATCAGGCAATTAGGTCCTTAACATTGTGGACCAATTTGACTTACGTATACCAAGTTAGGGACCAAATTGACTAATACGCACCAAAGTCAGAAACCAAAATGACTGATAGATGCCAACCTTAAGGATTAAATGGATGGAATCTAATGTTAGAGATTGAAACGAATGATCATTGCCAATTTAAAGGACTGGAATTTCTTTTTTGTAATTTTAGTGTTTAAGGACTAGAATGAATGTTGATCAATAATTTTAATTAGGAACTAATTTGATGTATTATTCCAAAATATTGGTAGGTCAACCCTCATCATAGCTTTCTCCAAGACTTTCATTCCATTTTTCAAGACTTAAATTTTATGTCAAAATTCAAATTTTAGCATTTCATATGCTGCCTTTCAAAATTCGTCAAAGACCAGTAAATTCTTTGAGAAAAAACCAGAAGACAATAACAACTAAAATATGAAATAGAATAGTCGCTTGTGAAATTATGGACGCCAGTCAGTAGAACAAAACGAAGGATTAATCCAGACAACATGAAATATTTTAGAAGCATGGGTCATGCATAGCATAGCAAAGGTCAAATTTATATGATACCAGAAAGAAGCACTTCAACAAAAGAGACAGGGTGGAAGTTTAACTGCCCATTTAACTTATCGAGTCAATCTTCTTTAAAACAGAAATGCCTGCCTTCATATCATAATCATATACTGAGGAAGAAGTCCTCAATGAGCTATACGAAAACAGTAAAATACTTGATGAAAACTCTGAACCTGAGGATTCTGCTGAGCATACAGGATCAACAAAACTAACCGCCTGACCACTTTCAAGGCTCCTTAGTGGTTCACCAATTGGTGGAAGGTGATAAACTATTGTGTTTGGTAGACCATTTTCTCTCTCATGCTACTAGATGATCACTAAAAAGTTGTATCTCCTGAATTTTGACACTAAAGAAAATTCCATGTAAGTTTTGATGAAATAGAAAGACACAAGCTCCGAGAATTTCTCTTTACATTTTATTCATTAATAATTTTAGATGTTGATAGATGATAAGAATCATCACATAAATATATTGTGACAGCAAATTATTTTACTATAAACAGCAATGGAATCTAATATCGTGTCAAGGAACAGCTCACCAAAGTATATTTGAAAGGTGGCCCAAGACAGGTTTTTACATATCAAATAGTAATTAAGAGAACAAAGACCAGAGAGGCAGAGAAAGAAAATTGCATGAGCAGCAAACGATTACATACAAAGCATTTTAGAAAATATGCCTTCTATTAGAAATTTAGAATGCAATCTTGACTATAACTAATATATGGATTTTATTTAAAAATGAAACACTATACCTAGAATAAGAACAATTCATCATGTTCTAGTAACCAAACCAAAAAGCTGGAAATCAGCGATACATGACCGCATTGTTCAGAAAGCTTTTCACTGATATTTAATATACACTACCAGTAGCTGACACATTCACAAGCCAAGTCATTATATAGTTTATTCAATATTATGGCCCAAAATAAACAAAACAACTGAGCAATGATACAGAAATTGTGTTATCTTTCCCTGTGAGGAATAAGAACTGTAGTTGAAGAGGTGTTATTGACAGCACAAGCTACAACCTCTGAATTGAAAAACTGATCACTTCTCCTCTTAATAAAGAAATGATCTCCACGATGGTTGACAGTTGTGTCAATACCATCGACACGTGGTGTCAGAACTTTAAGACCCTCTTCAAGCTTAGAAACATCCAGAAAAAAATTGAACCAAGCTTGTATTTTTACTCTCTGATGCAACAAACAAATATTTCTTACTCTCAAGCTTGAAGATCAAGAGAAAACATATCATCCTTTTCCATATAAAGACAAGTATCCTTTGATTGTTCAGTTCCCAGCACATGAAACCATGCCTGTGTATTACTTGACAAGAAAGTAGAAACTATAGAAGGCCTGGGTGCATCTGATGGTGACGTACGTAGTTTCTATAGGCATAATTTTTAGGATCTACTGTCTGGGAGGCGTTTTGTCTTGTGCACGAATAAATTTAAGAAAACGTTTATAAATTTGCTACAAATTTAGAGCAAAGTCAGTACATTAGTTGTAATTAGTAATAGATAATTGCTAGGTCAGACTTGGTAATCATGTAGACGAGTGCATGCATTCAATTACTCAAATTAAGCTTTCTAATATTTAATTATGATTATCATGCTTTTTTAAAAGAGGGGTGTCAAAATTCTTTACATAAAAAAATTTAAAAATTTGATGGTATTTAATTGAGAATTTTTAGGCCTTAAAAAAAAGTCTGTGGGTATTAAAAAATGATTAAATATATTTTTGGTTTTTATAATTTAGCATTTTTTTTTCATCTTGTAATTTTTTTCGTTTTAATCCTTATAAAATATAAAATATGTTTGTTTTATTTTTTATCCTAAAATTTATTTTGATAATATTTTGAATAGTAAAAAATGTTATCTAAAATATTTGAAGTACAAAAAATAAAAAATTACATTTTAAAAGGAATAAAATAAAAATAAAAAAATATTAAATTCTTAGAACTAAAAATATATTCAAGAATAAAAATATATATAAATCAACAGATTATTTTGTTTAACTTTTTATTAAGAGGTATAAATATTACATTCATACCAACAATCTTACTTAACCCCTTGTTGTGGTTTTCCTACTCATTTTTTTCTAGACTTTTCTGTCTCTCATTATAAATATACTAATTTTCTCTTTTTATTTAAGGCGGTATAAATACCGGTAGAATACTTGATCGTCTCCTTTTTTTCAATATTACATGTCCTCTCTGCACTTTGGTAAAACATCATTCTACTTATTTTTTGTCATTAATCAACCTGTCTCGACAAATTGTGTACATCATGTAAAAAGACAACGTTTAAAATGTATAAAAACTTTTGAATATTTTACCTTCTTTATATACGGGTCAAAATCACAGAAACAATCTTTTACGTGTATTATTACACGACAATGATTTTAATTTTTTTATGAATTTTTCATTTATCACCAAACATATTTTATTTTATATGATATTATGAATTAATTATAGGCTTATATATATTTTTAGTCTCTTAAATTTAAATAATCTTTATTAGTCTCTCAAATTTAAATTTTTAATTTTCTAGTCCTTCAAATTTGTTAAATATTTTTTTAGTCACTCTTAGACTCTTTTTGACTGCTTTGATACATAATTTGTGACATTTTTTTATGGCAAGAGGCATTAAAAATATATTTCATAAATTTAAGAGACTAAAAATACAAATTTAAATATGTACACTAAAAAAAATAAACCCACAAATTCAAGAAACTAAAAACATATTAAGTCTTGATTATTTACCAACATTTGTCTTGTTGCGTTTTTCTCCATGCCTATTATTTTTATGAAGTAACTAAAATGTGTTTTTCTTAGAGAAAAATACAAGGCTTAGATTTATTTTTTCCTTCCAAAGAGTCATAATGTTGCGAATTTTATACTCTAATTTTTTCCCGTGAATTTCGCTCTCTCGTAACCATTTAATTACAGAGACAAATGAAGTAAATAGAAACAAAATTTTATCAAAATTCCGACAATTAAAAAAAAACAGACGAAGTAAACAACATGTTACATCACTATTTCATTAATAGAATTTGGATTTTTTTTTTGTCCGGTAATAGAATTTAGGGTTTGAATTATAAAAAAGAAGACTTTAACCTATAATAATTTTTGGAAATTCAAGGATTAACGATCGGTAAAAGAGTAATCAATAGGATAGTTTTAGAACTCGAACTTATTCCGTGGGGTTAACTGTGAATACGTGGTATAATCGGGTTGGGTTAGATATTAGATTGGGTATGCAGTCGATGTGATCCGTGACCCAGCAAAATCATGTAATTTTTAAATTATTCAAAATAATGTTATTTTAACATTAAATTATTCAAAACGATGTCAATAGGTTCTCACTTTTATTCGTCGACAACATTTCCTCCCACTATCATCGCTTCTATCGTCGTCGAATCTTTGCTATTTTCATCTCCTTTTATTTACAAGCTTATGAATTATGATGTGTTCTCGTAAATATGTTGTCAATCATTTTTTTCTTTTGTGTTCTCTCTTCGGTTGCACGTTCTTTTTTGTTATTATAATGTAATTATTGATTTGATTTTGATATTACTTGTTCAATGTGATGTATCTAAGGAGTATTTATGTTTAATTGTTTGAGTAAATTATACTCGTACTTATGTGTTTTTTTTTTCAAATTGTATCAAATACCCTTCCTTTTTTGCATCCTATTAAAAATTTATTGTTTAGCTTATATTACACCCAAATTCACTCCCTCTTAAACATGTTTAATAATTTAACAAAAAGTAAACATATATTGGTCACATGATTTTTAATAAAAAATTATGTGTAAAATACTCTCATCTTCTTCCTCAAAATTATATTGGATTTTACAAATTTTCATCTTCTTCAATAACCCCTATTCACTTATTACCACCAGCTCATTCTCCTCCTCCTCCCTTTCATACGACAATATCATTTCTTTCTCCTCATAATCGTCATCGCCCACCAACACAACATCCTGGTGCCCCCACTAGTGTCGGAGCAACCACCACCACCATAGTCACCGCCACCACTGTAGCTGCTGCCGTGACCGCTATATCCACCTCCATCACCTTCTCATCCTCCATTATAGTTTCGGTCACCATCAAATGTTGTGTCTGATTCCTTAGACACTATCGCTACCAGGGCCACTGACATCAATAACCTTAGCATGTATGTCAGAGTCAAATTCAAGTAAAAAGTATCAAATACAATTTCAGAAAAACAAAAAAAATATAAGTATAATTTATTCTAATTATTTTAGGTACTTGACACTGTGCTTTTGTTAATGAGTAATATTTTTTTGGGGGCTTTTTACAAGACAGTTTAAAATTTTCATATTTTTTTAATATAAACCAGATTACAAGGCTCAATTAATAATTTCCTGGTTCGATAGTGACCCAATTTATTCACCAAATCGGGCACCAGATTTTTAAAACTGGGATCTGTACGAAAATCTCTATACTAATGAAGCAAGAGGCTGGTTGACATGTATTTGTTAGTTTGTTGACTCCTTTCAACCTAACCCATCGTTCACACCCGTGGTTCTGGCTCTGCCCTTTTCTGGGTTCCTCTCGTTACCGAAACCGAAACAGAAACCATTTGTGGTGAACATGGATTTGGACCAGTGGATCTCGAAGGTCAAAGGAGGCCAGCATCTTCTCGAAGACGAGCTTCAACTTCTCTGCGAATATGTAATCTTCTTCCTTCGATTCCTCGCTGTTACTCCAAAACCCTCTCTTGCCCAGCCTTTGCTTTGTTTATTTTACCCCCTTTTTTTTGCATTTTGTTCCCATCGCCTTTAGCCTTTGTTCTTCTCACGGTTTTGTCCCTTGGGATTTTTTTGGGGAAACAAAATTCTTAATGCTCTCTTTGCTTCTTAATGCTCTCTTCGCTTCTTAACTTCGTATTGTGTATAGAGATTTTTTTTCTTTCGCAGTTTTGCCCTTTGTCTTCCTTCATTCAGGATGGTGTTTTCTAAATTCAATTGCAACCTGTGCTCACTGAACAAATCATTATCTCATTATTAATTATTAAACATGAAGTAATTCAGTTACTTTTGTTTTAGTTCTAGTGATAGCTTTGTGTTTGTCATTTGTGTACCTTGGTGTTATTAAAATGTTTTATACTAATTTGCATATTCTTTTATTTTAATTGAATCCGTAACAAACGTTTTATTTTTTGAATTTTGCAATACCTCAGGTAAAGGAGATCCTTATTGAGGAGTCCAATGTGCAGCCTGTCAATAGTCCAGTGACTGTTTGTGGTGATATTCATGGTCAATTCCATGATCTAATGAAACTTTTCCAGACTGGGGGTCATGTGCCTGAGACAAATTATATTTTTATGGTATTTGCTACACTTTTTTTTCCCTATTAACTTTGATGATTTAATATCTGTTTTGGAGTTCTCTATTTTCCTAAATGCATTGCAGGGAGACTTTGTTGATCGAGGTTACAATAGTCTTGAAGTTTTCACCATCCTTTTACTTCTAAAAGCTAGGTATGCTCTTTTAATTCATGCTTGCATCTGTCTTGACTCTCGACTTGTTGTTGTTGTCTTTGCATGTATTGTTAATAAGATTATCACTTGGAATTTGTCCTACCTTTGGAGGCATTTAAGAAGAGTTTTGAGATTAATTTGGTTTATTCCCCCACAGTCAGTGTGAAGATTTTTACACTGTCAGCCAATTAGAAATTGTGCTTGATATGATTTTTAAAACAATTATTATAAAAGTCAACTATCTCACCATAAATGACAATCCATGATTGGATGATAGGATAAAAACATTTACACTGTCAGCGTATTCTAATTAACTTCAAGTTTTAATATCAAAATGCTTATGATGATGATACTTTCAAACAGTCTTTCATTGCTAGCATATTTGACTTTGGACAATTTACATTCATTTACAAGTGGTGCAATTTTGTGAATTATCACATCATTCATTCAGCATTAGTTTTAAATTGTTTACTTCTATTTAGTTTTTTCTATGGTGCCTGTCCTTCCCATACGAACTACAAATTCATTTATTCTTCACTTCTTGTACTCAACTTCAACGTAGGAGCAATGATTGTGGTGTAAAGTAGGAAGAAAAGAAGGGTAACAGTGGATTAGTGTCATTTAGGAAAGGTATGAAATACAGATGACTCATGTTGGGAATCTGAATTGTAACCAACCAGCAGTGCAACACACATGTTAAGTGGCGTGGGGAGTACTAGGCTAGGGGTCAGTTATAAAGGAGGTAATAAATAAGGGAGAGGCAGGAAAATTTCAAGTAAGGGGTTTTGGAACGAAGGAAGCAAACCCTTGAAGTGCTGGCAGTGTTTCTACATTTATTTTATGCTTTCTGTTTTGTGAGTGCCATTTAAGTATCTAATAAGATTTTGCAATAGACATGCAATTCTTGATTTCTTCTCCTTGGAAGGAATAAAATTGATCTTTGACACTTCCAAATACGTGCCAAGGCATTGTTTAAAGTTACCCTAAGTCTCAACACCATCCACTCCCCCGAAAATGATTTGGCCTTGTGAAATTTGTCAAAACTCTTACATAGATGGCCAAACATTAACATAATAATTAATTGGCTGTTCTCTAAACATTTCGTCTACAGCTTAACATGGCACCCAGAAACTGGTTAACCTCCTAGTGGTTGTAAACTTGTATATTTCATTAATCATGTTCTGATGCAATGATAGTATTTTTCTGCACTTCATCTGTTTCACCTCCGTCATTCATTTGCTGTATAATTTTTGTCTTTTGCTGAAAACAACTATTGGTGTGATTCTTAATATTTTTTTTTTTCCTTTAAAAATTTACATATCCTTTTATTTTTTGTAATTTAATAGATACCCAGCTAATATTACCCTTTTACGTGGAAATCATGAAAGTAGACAATTAACCCAGGTACGCTTTGTGAATGGAAACATTACATGAATCATTCTAAACTTGCAGAATTTTATATTGTTTTTATTCAAACAGATTGTGCAACTGAGGAGTGGTCTAAAAAATATTTCTAATCCTGTCAGTCTAGCATGCTAGTTATAATCTTATAAAATATTAGTAGTGTAATTATGTGCATGACTTTATTTCTTGCTAATTAGTAATTGCAGTGATCCCACCTTAAGTAAATTTTCATTACTGCTAATATTGTTGAGTTCACTGAGGCAGGTTTATTTTCAGTGTCTAATAATTTCTGATGTCAAAAGAAAAGTTGAACCAAGTCATTGGCAATTTTTAAATTTGGTCCTTTTGAAATTTTTAAGCATGAATTGGCTAAGCTAGAGGAGTTTCGTTGCTTTGAATTTTTTGAAGCTGTAATCAATGTTTGGAGGGAGATAGTTGTTTAGGTTGAAATTTTGAAATGGCTAGGAAAACTAATGTATTTTTTGACTCATTAGGGATCTCATCTTCCATGGATGTGAGATTGTAAAGTAAGGTCAGTAGTAGTCAGGTTGTGGTGCAGAATGCTAGATTTCATAATGGAGATATGAGTTGTGGTAATACTAAAACCAGAAATGCCTAAGTATCATGCTGATTTATGTTAATTTTGTAATTTACTGTTTTGCTAGGTCTATGGATTTTATGATGAATGCCAGAGGAAGTATGGCAATGCCAATGCTTGGCGGTATTGTACAGATGTGTTTGACTATCTAACTCTTTCTGCAATTATTGATGGAACTGTAAATATCTTTTACTCCCTCCTCTTCAAGTATCTATCCCCAATGTGTCTCTGTGTATCTTGGTGTGTAGCTTACTGGATTTATTTTGACTTTTTATAGTTCTGTTTGAATGGTTCTTGTTCAAAATTAAGTTTTATATATGTTATGTTTGACCCAGGTGCTTTGTGTTCATGGTGGCCTTTCTCCTGACATTCGAACAATTGATCAGGTCCTCTAGCCTCCTTCTTAATTGTTGGCCAGAAACAATATTTCTATAGCTTAGACTATCTCCTCGCACATGTGTATTTTGTTCAGGTGTCTGATTATATCTTCTCAATTAAGATTGTGTAATTTTCAACATTCACGTTGCACCATGGTGTCATCCTTTTAAATGCCCATCCATGCCCTGTCTGTTTGTGGATACATCAGATGAACAGTCAAGTTATATATTTGTTTCCATGATGTGAAATGTCTCTTTAAGATTGATGGTCCTTCTTCCCCATAATTTTCCCCATGATTCTCATGCTATTTAGACTTTAGACAGAAAAATGGACAGCTGGAGCTGGACACTTGCATATTTCCTTTTCTTTATTATTTACTGGTAACTTAATAATGTGGCCCATTTTTGTTTGACTTCAGAAAGCCTTCAATACTTGCCGTTTTGATATTTTGTTTGAATTACTTCTTATATTTGTCAAACATGTTTGGAGCACAGAAATTACCTTTGTTTTTTAATAATCACAGTAAAGAAAAACACTTAGTTCTTAATTATTTGGATCATTTTTAAGTTAAATGATTTATTGTTTTTGTTAGTCTTCAGAAAGAGAATTATTTTCTATCTTGGTTATGGTTAAAAGTTAGAAATGAACTTTTTATTGCAGATAAGGGTCATTGATCGGAACTGTGAAATTCCTCATGAGGGTCCTTTCTGTGATCTAATGTGGAGTGATCCTGAAGATATTGAAACATGGGCAGTCAGTCCCCGTGGAGCAGGTTGGCTTTTTGGATCCAGGGTCACTTCGGAGGTAATGTAATTTATTTGTTAATTGCTTTTAGATTTGATTATTATGCTTTAATCTTACCAGTGCATTCTTTCATGCAGTTCAATCACATAAATAATCTTGGTCTTGTTTGTCAAGCACACCAACTCGTTCAAGAAGGCCTTAAGTATATGTTCCAAGATAAAGGCCTTGTAACTGTATGTTTCTTATATGAATTGCATAATTTTTTTGTTCCCTAAATTTTAAAAATATAATTTTGGGCTCTTGGATATTAAGTGATCAATAGAGTGATCGCCTTTGGAAATTTGCAGGTATGGTCTGCACCTAATTACTGTTACCGATGTGGAAATGTAGCTTCTATTCTGAGTTTCAATGAAAATATGGTGAGTCATCTGAAGCTTTTTGCTGTGTTTTAATCTACTTCCATGATAATGATGGTTTCTTCATTATTTGGTCTTGTGATATCGTGGTGCTTTTCTTTTCCCTTGATGCATCAAATGGTACTTTATTCTTAATGATTCTGTATGTGATGAGATGAAGAGTGCCTTGATGGCATGAGTGTTTTATACTGTTTGCCTCACTGTTTTATATGCTATCCAGTGGTAGCTACTGAATTTACAGTATATCCTTATGAAATTTCAACGTTTATCTTACCTGGCATTAAATTTTCAATTCAGTATTTTGCTAAATTAGCTCTGATTTGATGGATGTGCCCAGGGATAGATAGTAAATGCAATCTTGGATGTCTCTCAATTTCACTTGTAGCTAATTTTTTAATTAGCAAATGGATGGGGACTATTGCAATATGCCTATGTGTTCTTAATGGGAGTTGCTTATGGGGCTTTTACGCAGTTTTACTATTAAGCAATTGACCTGATAATTCTGATATAAAAATTGTTGCTTATGTAAGCAATTGTTCTTAATAGTTTTTAAGATTTGTGAGACAGTTGTAGGATATATTTTAAGTTTTTAAGGATTGCATCAGCAGAGAGAAATTTTTTTGTACTAGTAGTTCTTAAATCTCGTGATATATAGGGGCTACAGAAAGTGAGTTAAGCAACGTTACCATGGTTGTACTGATGAAGTTGTACTATCGGAGATGATCTTAGTAAATAACTTATAATTTCTCTGTGACAGGAAAGAGAAGTTAAATTTTTCACCGAAACAGAGGAGAACAATCAGATGAGAGGACCCAGGACAGGCGTTCCATATTTCTTATAATTTGGTGCAAATTTTTGTTTGAATTTATTGTAAAATTATAGCAACACAGTAAATGCATTTATGAATTGGTCATTGATAGTCATGTATTTGTGCTTTACCTTTTAAAGGTTGATTTTATTGATCACAAGATTAGCAATCCAGTTAAGATTTTCACGGATAATTTAGTAGTTAAATTTTGATTGAATTTTTTTTTTACTTAATTATTACTACAAATTATCTTTATTTGAATAGAATTGTTAAAATTTCTTGGCATATTGTAAAAGTAATTTGCAATGTGTTAATTGTGGGAATCAAACAAATTTTGATAGTTAAAATTAATTTAAATTACACTTTACTCCAATATTTTAATGCATCTTTAGCTTATTTTCTAAGTTACAAAGGGTCTAATTTAATTGATTGAGTATTATAAACTTTATGGTATTTTGTTGAATTTCTATGGATAAAAAACCTTATTTTGTAAATTTTTGTGCTTGTCAAATTTTCTACGAGTTCTTTGTTAATTTCTGTTAATTAATGTGACGTCTGGAAAAAAAAATTGTAGAGAAATGACTCATTAATCACAATAAAAGACTGATTCTGAATTTGAACTAATAATCAATCAGTAATTAAGACTGTTATTAGGGTTTGTCCTCATTAACAACAATACGAATTACTTATTTCAATGTAACGAATTTGAATTGCCAATCTTGAGAGTAACATTTTGCTCGAATTAAGTTTTTTTTTATAAAAAAATTAGGAGTGTACTTTAGAAGATAGATTATTTTTATTGTCGATTAAAAAAATAACTGTTAAAATTTCAATAATTTCATGATTATATATATATATATATATCACAATAATAAGTATTGATTTTCTAAATAATGATTTTAAATATATGTTGTCTTTTGTCGGTTTCTTTGAAATGATTATTGAATACCAAAACCATATTTTGTTTGGAGCACAGAAAGTAAAGTATTTCAAATGATTATTGATTATCAAAAACATCAAATGATTATTATAATGAGAAAAAATAATATAAAAGATCTTGATTTATATGAAATTAACCATGTCATGTACAATAATTGATATTATGATAATTAGGAGAAAATAGACACCTCATGCCTATGTCTTTTCATGTTTTTATAAATAAGATAATAATGTAAAAGGTAGCGAGTGGTTTATAAAAGTATTTATAAGAATAAAATGGTAACTTACGAATATAATTATAGGGATAAAAGGTATACACTAAAATATCCTATTCCTTTTATATACAGTTATAAATATTTTATTATATAACAGTGGAATGATAAAAATACAATACTGAAAAATTGATAATAAAAAAGTCATTAAAAATTATAAAGTAA